>JAYMFT010213728.1:0-11469 GCA_038088735.1 Panulirus argus
CCACATTATATATATATATATATATATATATATATATATATATATATATGATATAACTGGGGTCTTTGGAGGCCTCAGCCACGGTCGTCTGATGACGTAAGCAACGCTGCCGTTCCTTCGTGCTTTATATAACTATATACATAAAACGTTTTTCTTTAAATAGTCAATGTTTGTAGTTGGTCATGATCTCCTGAGAGTTTAGTGTGTGTGTGTGTGTGTGTGTGTGTGGATTGTTACCACCAGGGTGGAGGTTCTTGCATGAGACACTCACCACTCGTTCGTGTCTCTCGTCCTCATGGTGAAGAACGTCATGGCTTGTGTGTACTCAAAAGCCGTGTCGTTCCTGACCCTCGCATCAGCCGGAGGAATAGAAAGGGGGAAAAAAGACAGCAGATACCGGACTCCTGGGGGTGGAGGAGGCGAGACTAACACCAACCATTACCAGATGGTTTAAAATCACAGATAAAAGTGCAATGTTGCAAGACCCAGACGCAATAAAGGTCCTGAGGCAAGAGTAGATATGTGAGAGAGACGAGTGGGAGGTGGGGGAAGTCCTGAGCACGATGTCTCTTCTTCCTCCCCTTTGCCAGAGGCGGCGGAGATGGTCAATAATCGCCTCCGCAAAGCGAAGGTTCCCCGTCACCCATCGTGAAGTGACTGACGGACGGGAATATTACAGCTGATGACAAGACGGGGCGAATGAACTACAACCACCCCCTTCCTCCGGGACACAGATGTTGACTGGAATGTTACTTTAACTGCTGGTAACCAATGGCTGGGTCTCGGGGTCGGGTGGTGACCAGCAGAAGCTTTGGGAGATGGAGCTGAAGGCGTCGCCAGTGAGGCGGTGCCGGGAGAGGGGGGTAATGGGCTGACGTCTCCAACTCCACCCTCCCCCCCACACAAAACACCTACCCGTCTCTGAGGCAGGCTTCTGGTATACATGATGATCCTCGGGTTCCAGCGAGAGGTGCTCTGGGCAAACACTGCATCATGAATGTTTATCTTATCTGGGCTGTGGTGGCAACAGCCACGTCAGGGCAAACACACCCGGAAAGAAGGAGAAGGAGAAGAAGGAGAGGAGGGCCACGGGTGTGTAGATGTGGGTGTCTGTGTGTGTGTGTGTGAGAGAGAGGGAGGGAGTGTGGTGAGACTGGAAGGTTGCGAGTGACCAGGCTGCTGTACAGCACTGAATCATAACTGTGGATGTATTCCATTCCTGGCCAAAGAGGAACCATTCTTATGACCTTCTCATACAATATTTCCGACGCGTTCTCGTCAACGTCCTCTTGTGGTCAGCTAGAGTAAAAGGGTGATTCTAGAGCATGAATGACGGACAAATTCACAACACTGAAGGCAGAACAGTGTAGGGGGAAATCCTCCAGTCTGCAGAAGATATTCAGGGATATCCCGATGTCAGGGGAGTGAGGGAGAGATGGGACGGCTGCAAAGGAGCACAAGAAGGGCGAGGGAGTCCTTCGAGTATCCTCCAGTCCACAAATGGTTTCGACAGCGAGTGTTGGGAGTAGGCGATGGGCGACCCGTAGGAGACTATATAGGACACACAACACACAACACGCACAGGAACACCGGCCATGCGAACCAAGAGGAGAGAACTGCCGAAGAGAGTGATCTGGGAGGAGGGGAAAGGGTCAAGGTGTGGGGCTTTGTCTCTGCGTACGTTGCTGCCAGATGATGACCTTACTTGCCTCGTTCCTCAGAGGCGGATGGATGCCTAACCTCTGTGTCAGCCGCCAGCAGTCGATCACCCACCTGCCAATCGCAGTCACTCAAACACTCAACACTGCACACGGACCATCACTTCTGAGGCGTTGAAGCCTCTTCTGGAAACCCTGACTTAAGTGGTTTAACAGAACAGCTTTCGTGAAAAGTCTGTTTCTGACGCGTGAACACTGCGAGGGGTTAACAGTGAGGTCATGGAGAAGTGACACAATGCATTGTTGCAGAGGAATATGATGGCGGTTTATGGGAAAGGCATATAAGGGCGGCTTGGAGGGACAAAGCTGTGGTGGAACGATGAGGTGTGGGGGTGCAAGGTCAGGTATGTGCTGGGCAGGGTGAGGTGTGTGGTGGCAGGATGAGATATGCGGTGGAAAATTGAGAGATATATGATGGCAGAGTGAAGTATGTATGTGGTGGCAGGGTGAGTTGTGTGGTGGTAGGGTGCGGTATGCGGATCCTGACGATACTCAGATGTTTATCAAAACCTTGTAAGATGAAGGAGAGAGTTCGAGAGATGGAAGCGAAGAGTGTTATAACTCCCTCCCCATACTGTAAGAACACATCATTACAAATAGGCAGTTTTGTACATACACCCAAGGTGTATCGTGAAATACACTTCCGGACCTTCTAATCCCTTGGGCGTGGCGTCCCCCAGGTCACCTGGTTGAGACCCTTGCTTGCGTTTCCCTGATGGATGCAGCAGCACCCTCTCGATGGGAGTGGGTCGATGAGCCGTCCGTCGGCTGCCCTCCCGACTCAGTCGTCCTCCGGACCACACTCTTAACCGCCGGGAACTATGCCACTGTCAAACCAAACCCAGACTGTGTGTAGCTAGGCTCATCAGCAACGCCACCCATGTTCGACACACATCCCAACCGTCTCACTTGGGGTTCCCCCCCCCCGAGCTCCCCGAAGCTGTTAAGTCCACCGGAGATCTTTTTTGGGTGTCACTGTGTGACGATCAGGCAGACTGGAGGGGACGCCTCACTCCCGGCATCAGTTCCCCCTTAGATATCGTCCCCCACAATGGTGAGGGTCAGATGATCGAGGAAAAGACAGCCGATACGAACAGGAAGAATCAGCTTGATCCAGAGGCTTCTTAGGGGGCCTAGCGCCGGAGGGGGTGGGGAGAGGGGAGGCTCAGATAATGAAGACCCGGCCTGGGACGCGAATGATGATGTCACAAGACACGAATCACGGTATTCGTGAGGCAAAGTATATCCCCTGGGATCGCTAGACCTACGATGGTGCTTGGGGTCACTCACTGGGGGACACGAATCAGTAATGGTGTACCCACCCTCCTGCTGGACTGAAGACCTTTGGAAGTCCACAAGTAATTACTTTTTTTTTTTCTCTCTCTCTCCCAAAGACCTGAATGTATTACACGTTGTTTACGCTACACCTGGGGTAAAGGGATTGGCCTGCCCTCCACCGTACTCTGGAGGTGTAGTTTATGATCTCACGGCATTCGCCAGAGCCGCCCCCACGGCCAGTGTCTCACCACACGCTACACCTTCACACTACACCCTACAGGTTTACACCACCTCCTACGCTTTCACACTACACCCTGCAGCTTCATACTACTCCATAAACCTTTCCACTACACCCTACACCTTCGCACTACACCCTTCAGCTTCACAGCGCACCTTACACCTTCACACTACAAGCTAATTACTGGCCTTTAACAGCGATAACACGTGATCAAACTACGACCGACCCCGCAAGAACCTGTTTAATTAATGCGTCGACGAACGTACTGTGGTGCCACGCCTGGCCACCATCCCGTCCGGGGGTCGTTAAACATGAGCGTAGTCTCGTTAGAAAAAAAAAAAAAGGTTCCCTGTCGTTGAACGTGACGGACTTACGCCATCGGTCCAAGCATAGCCTTAGGGGGGGGGGTCCCTTCAGTGTGCTACAACAACACTCGCAAAATAACAGTGATACAGCCAGACGCAAGAGGGACATTCCAGGAAATCATGAGAGCTGCAGCGACAGGGGTCGACAAAAACCTGCAAGGTAGCGGCAACATTTCTAACCCCCCACCCCAGCTGGGTGGGGTCCCTGCACCATGAGAGCAGCTGTGGCGTGTCCTGGCTTTGCCTCCACCAGGAACCCACCTCCCTTTCCAGCAGGTCACCGCCAGGACCGTGGAGAGGTCACCAGGACACCACCAGGGACCCACCACCTCCTCCTCCTCCAGCTGGTCACCAAAAGGACCGTGGAGGGGGTCAAGAGGACACCACCAGGATCCATCACCTTCACCAGGACACAACCAGGACCCACCAACTCCAGCAGGCCACCACCACGACCGTGGAGACGTCACCAGGACACCAAGGGAACCACGGAGGACGGACTCCTGACGAAACAAGACAGACACCCTCTACAGTAAGACGCCACAAGACCAGCCGACAAAACCACGCCACAAGGACCCGTACAGGACGTCGCCAGGGCCACAGGTTCGCACCCGCGACAAGGACGGCGTCACCAGGACCCCGCCAAGACCGTGGACACGCCATCAGGATGAGAAAAACACCACCAGACCGATGGGGACGCAAACACCCGCCTCACCGCTCACTCCTACCTCGCAACACACTGTCATAGCCAGTGTTCCCATCACACGAACACACAGAAGAGATAAAGACCGTGAAATCCACACAACGCAGAGTGTCTGGACCGACGGCTCTCTTTCTCTCTCTCACCTGTGTTGCTGAGAGGGCTGCGATCCAGCCTGATGGTACTATAAGAGCACCTGCCTTTGAAGAAACAACTGGGCACCCATTTCACGAACTGAAATCGGCCGCCACGCTCATCGCTCACGAGTCGAGCAGGAACTAAAACCACAGACACTTTAATTATCTCTGATTCACCATCCTCACTACTCGCCCTAAGTATCCCGAGGCCAGGATAGTTTGACATGCTTGTCTCTGTGGCCAGGAGGGACGGAGGGAGGGACATGCGAGCATCAGTGGTGGAGGTGTCCGAGTCGAAGTGTCGTGGATTCCCGTTCCACAAATGTTCTCGGGAACATGATGAAGTTGACGCCTCAGTCCGACTTCCACCAGATGCACAGGTTGTCTGAACACGATACTGGTTCGTGAAAAAGAGAAGTGCGATACCTGCAGTCAGGAAGGAATCAACAGGTGCATTTGGAGAAGGTAGAAGGGGGCAAGAATAGGGTCTGGCAGATCGACTGTACGTCATGCTGACATTTATGGGGTAGAGCGCGTGAATCTTATTACAGGACGCCTAGGGGAACATGTAGGATGCTTTCAGGGCCAGCAGGAGGTCACCAGGCCCAGCAGGACTCCAAACAGCGCCAGTAGGGTACTGTCAGGGCCAGCAGGACGTTGTCGGGGCCAGAGGACACGAGAGAACACCACCTGGTACCAAAACATTTAAATATATGCATACTGAGGGAGTTACCTGGACGCATGGTCTTGGAATTCCACCCATCCACACATACATACACACACTGCTGCTTTATAGAGCCGACAGCAGGGCAGGAGAGGCCTGGGGTGTGGGGGGGAAATCGAGGTGCACGAGACAAGACGGTGACTGGAAAAGGGAGAAAACGAACGGGTGGGAAAGAAAATGAAATGGATCACCTGCGAAAATGTAGATCACCCGAGCCATCCATATGCGGAGGTGGAGGTGGGTGGGGGGGGGGGGCACTCAACAGTGGCCGGTGCAACACAAGCGCTCATTACCACCCACCCTCCCCCCCTCTCCCTCCCCCCTAAAACAACAACACCGCCGCCCTCTCGACTTTCCAAACACCCCCCCCCAACCCCCTCCTGAGCGCCTGCTCTGAACACCGTATGCAAATTAGATGCACATTTGAATAAGCCCCCATTACACGCGACCATTAGTATAGAGAGTTCGGCTTGCCTGCCTACCGTCTGCTGATCGATCGCGACGCGAACTCACGGGGCGAGGCCGGGCGGTTCACGGAGGGCGACACGGAAGACGAGGGACACCATAGCGGCAGTGAGAGTCGGTGACTGCATTGCCGTACTAACGCTGAGAATAACTCCATATATACTGCCGTTCCAACGCTGAAAGTAGCACAATATATGTCTCACTAACGCTGAATATTATACCATGGTGCCATACTAACGCTGAACATAGCAATACACTGCCATACTAACGCTGAAGTTACCAATATATTGCCATACTAACGCTGAGGATGACGCCATGTTGCCATACCAACGCTGAAGGCGATAACCAAATCAACATCGTGTGCCGCAGGATATAACTTGCGTTGGTTGGTCCCCTAAGTTCCCCCTACCACCGCTTGCGTCCTCCCTCGCCCTGCGAGCAGCGCGGCGTCCACCGGTAATAATC
The DNA here is from genome assembly GCA_038088735.1 of Panulirus argus. Classification (NCBI taxonomy): domain Eukaryota; kingdom Metazoa; phylum Arthropoda; class Malacostraca; order Decapoda; family Palinuridae; genus Panulirus; species Panulirus argus. Next base: position 6,088 of record JAYMFT010213728.1, read on the forward strand.
GGTCGGCGACGTGCGCGCGGCAGCCTCCCAGAGCAGTAATCCTTTTGCGCTACCGCTCACAGGATGAGTATGGGGTGCTCAATAAATTTGCCGGGGTTTCCCCGGCACAGATCAAATCAATCCCAGAGCGGACAATTGCCTCTACAGGAGGAGGAGGAGTGGGGGCCCTCTCCATGGAGACCATCTTCCAGTACAGTGAATATTCTCCGGTGGAGTGAATCTTCTGGTGTCCGGTATCATCTGGAGTGGAGAATCTTCTGACATAGAGTCTTCTGATGTAGTGACGGTTCCGGTGTTAAAGGAAATCTTCTGATGTACAGAATCTTACGGTGTAAACTCTCCTCACACTGCACATCTCGCCGAGGTATAAAACTCCAGGTGTACGCTATACTCCAGCAGCAGCGCACGCAGTTGTTGTTATGACGTCGAGAGCTTCAGTCGAGGAGAGGAATTTCCTCTCCGGGGATCCAAATCCAAGGCTTTCAGTGAAAGAGATGAAGGTCTGGAAACTCGTCTGAGAGGCACGTAACGGCCGAAATCTGGCCAGAAACGGTGATCCAAGAAGTGTTCTTGCAGGTGTGGAATTGGGATAGGGGGTCTAAGCAATGTCTTTGTCTCCCTCCACTATCGTCTGTCACTGATAGGCTGAGGGATCGTATGTCAGTACCGCAGCTTCTCTAAACAAGAACGACTCCAAGCCGGTCGTTACCTCCCTAAGTTGTCCTTTAAGAGATGAACGCGCGAATACACTTATCCCCCTTAGAGAAACGATGTTACACGACTCTTGAGTTACGACGATCCGTGAACGCGACTTTACGACCCTCGAGCACTGCGTTACGAACCTCGGGTACGATGTCCTGGCCTTCGACATGCCAGCCCCCCCCCCCCCCCCACCTCTCCTCAGCTGGAGGTCAGATCACTACCAACTACCGTGAACCTCATCATCACTACCGCGACTCTCACCGTCGCCACCACAAACCCTCGCCGACAACACCGGGACCTTCTCCATCACCTTCACTATCACTGCCAAGATGGTCACCATCGCCCTCCGCAGTTCACTGCAGGTTGCAGTGATGCCAGATCCTCCTCATGATTACATCTCAAGTCGAACATTATGACCCTTTGTTGCTCTGGCTACCCCAGGGAGTCGTATCGCGTAGCTGCATTTCCAAGTGGTTCAACTCCATATTTATATTTCCTTGTAAATGTCTCACTGTGATGTACGACGGCGTCATCCTGTTCTGGGAAAGAACACAGAGACACCAGATCACGATCGGTAAACAGAGACCGAATAAGATACCAGCGAGACTTATGAGGTTAATCTATGATGCTTCCCGAAAGGTCTGGCTGTGTTTGAGAGAGGGAGACTGATATTAAAATCAATATGAATGAACACCGAAGGCACCAAATGGTCTTTAGGAACTCCTCAGTCGCGATAGTCATAATGCTACAGTTGACAAAACCTTACTTTTCTCATCTGAGTCCAGGGTGTAAGTGGAAAATAAGATGTGAGTGAAATTGTCAATCATAAAAGCCGGTTGACTTTGCATGTAGAGAGGGTGAAGACACTCTTGGGTGCGTATTACAAATATTCGTGCATAATTCTCGTCATCGACAGAAATCCGAGATACCAAAGTACCGAACGTGAGTGCTCCGTTGTTTTTCTAAGCAATAAAACAAAAACTATGGCTCTGAAACCTTCACGTAGATACCGGATGGGAATTTGCCACACCTTAGCAAATGGCCCATCTACTTCTTTCCATTGTTTTCAGCGGTACCTCAACAAAGCATCATTATGTGAAGCTGGTTCCTTCACAGACCAACAGCTTACACTAAGGACATCTGCTTTGCCACAACTCGACAGCTGTCGGTTTGACTTTGAGATTTTACATATCTACGGCTTGGCGAGCGGGTGGTCAGCCGGGGAAGGTGAGCGGGTGGTCAGCCGGGGAAGGTGAGCGGGTGTTCAGTCGGAAAAGCCAAGGCTGCTGCGTCTGCACCTTATTTCATAAAGGAATACAGTGGAATCAGACAGCAACGGACCACTGGCTCCTAACGAGGTGGTTTGTGATAGTGGAAAAGAAGCTCAGGGATTAGTGAGATAGGAGCAGAAAGACATACAGGTTTTTAAGGGAGAAAAAGCCTGTCGACTTCTCCTTTAGCCACCTATCTAGCTTTTCATATAGCCATCTATCATCCAATTTTTCTGTGGCGTTGCAGTAATGTAGATGAAGGAAAGCAACAGACGCAAATTCATAAAAACACGTCATTAATACAAGATAACGAAAGGGAATGGAAGTGCCAAGAGGTATCCTGACAAAAATAGGGATGATACAGCCGCACACAAATCATCCCTTTACATATATTTTGAGAGCTAAGGAAAATTAGTCGTTGCATTAAAGGTTGCTGGAGGAGTCTGCATTCCAGCTATTCGGCTGTCAGTATGACGGCGACGGTGAAGGTTAGTAAGCTACTGCCAATCGTATATCCTAACTCCATATGGCCATGTACCGGTACCTACCACAATGCCCAGCAATTACACACACACAACCTTACAATGTAAATCTACTGAAGTGCAGAAACGTTGTCGCAACAGCGGACATGTATTACTCGTGTTGTGGTTTGGAGATGACCAAATACTATCCTTCTCTGCAGGTTTCTAAGAGGCTGTTCTCAAGGAATGCCCTCATCAATCAGCTCTGCTATCTTAGGGTGTCGTCACTGAGGTGAGGGAGGATGACTGAGAAGATTAAGCATTGAAAAGTAAAGGTCATCAAACCACACGTGATATCTATGATTCCTTTTTTTTTTTTTTTTAGGGTCATTTAAGTTACAGGCTGGGTGTGAACCACGGCTGTTAAGTCATCAACCGCATGTGGGATCATCAACCACCTGGGGTCACTCATCCATCACGGGTTATCATCCACAGACGTGAAGACATCCACCTTTATTCGGAGTGGCGAAAGAAAGGAATGGTCTCGACAGACTTGCAGCCCTTGGTAAGACGCACTCACCTCTCTCCATGACGCACTCTTCGACCTCCATCCGATATGTTTATGCTCTCCTGGCTGCTATACTAATGTAAGCAGCTCACTTAATAACATTTTCCAGTTCTTATAAAAGTGGATAACTCTAGTCTAACTGAACTGGGCCGGGGCTCTGTTCTTTATTAGTGGAGTTGAGGATATAATATGCCAGAGTCTAGGGTTTTCCACGATCTCTTCACCGGTTTTATAGGAGTTGTAAAATCGTACGATCACATTTTCAGCCAGACCGTCATATCAACTGGTATATCCTCGACGGTACGACCCTTGAGAACGACTGCGCGATCCTTGAGGACGACCATACGACCCTTTGAGTATCATGGCATGTGGCCTCTGACCCGAACCTCAAAAGGGCCAAGTCAAAGGTCAAGCCATTATACATACTCAAGGATCGTGTCGTCGCGCTCAAGGGGTCGTAATCAAAGGGAAAAATATATATATATATATATATATATATATCCTCAAAACGATTAAGGTTGAGAAGAGGAAGGAAAAAAGAAAAGGATGAGAGTTACCCTTGTAGCAAAAATCTTCCCTCGTCTTGCTGTGGACGACGAGCCATTTTCTCTCGCCTTCCAATCCTTAAGGACGCACCTTTTACCTCTTGGCCAAATTACACATTCATTTATTCATGCACGTATGAGTAGTAGTTTCGGATGACGCACACGCTTGCCGATACGAAGCTTTTCAGAGCTGAAAAAAGAAGAAAAAAAAGAATCTTCAGGCAATCGTTATGCAAATCTATCTAGGCCACCGTTGCCGACAGATGACCTATAACACCACTCCTGTTAGAACATTTGTTTACGCGGTGCTAATCATCATGTATATCCAACCCCACCCCCTATACAACCAGATTTTCATAACGGACGACGAAAATCGAGTTGAATTCAGTTATAATAACATCTTTCGAGGATTTTCTAGGTAGAAGGAGTCATCAGTAGCTAGTCGGTCACGGCTAACTTAATAGTCAACAGAGACAAGCTGAACAAATGCCATGAACGATTTTTTCCTCCATGCGTTCGGGATTTTCAAGCCAGCCACTGCTGCCCTAAGTCTAGGGATTGGATCAGTCCCCTTAAACAAATCGTCTTTAACAAATCCCCCCCTTAAGTCCAAGGACCTATAACGTGGTGGCACATCCACATCACCCACCCATATCATGCTGACTACCTCTGCCCACACTCACGGCTGTCTGGCATCACCACGGAGTGTTCCCACGGACGTTCCCTGCTTTGACCACCTCCACACTCTCTTCTCCTTCGCCTCTACAGGAGCAAGCGCTGCCACTGGTACACCTTCTGCTGACGTGTAGGATGTCGGAGGGGCGTCCGTGAGGCAAGCAGACACACTACTGTCTTTCAGAATGCTTGTTAAATATGTGCTAAACATCTTGTGAATATATCTATATACATAAGAAAGGCTCTTTACTTCCCAGACTTATATACAAAAAGGGAGCAAATGGGGCGTTGGAATCGCTGCTGATTTTTTATGAACCACAGAATATATATTATGATTTTGCACGATCTACGAAATACAGCCAGTAATACCTGTAATGTAGGCTAACGCCCCCCCCCCCCCACACCTCCTTCCTCCTCCTAAGAATCCGCCAGCCCTCCTCAGTCCCCTCCACAGAGAGGCGTGGGATGTTTCCGATATTCTCGGATCACACGAGAAAGTGGTAACTTCAGAAAAGTCCTCCAGGTCGGCAAGAGCGCATGTCATCTGCTGCATGTGTCACTCGACGGTTAGGATGGAGGTGCTTTGACCGTGCGCCACTCCCCTCTCTCTCTCTCTCTCCCCCTCACACACACACACACACACACACACACACACACACACATACATAGTGTTTACGTCAACACTGCCAGCGCCCCTGGCTAGCGGCTAAAGGGAGGGAGGGAGGGACGACCACACGTGCTCCTCAGTAACTAAGGACCGTGCTGCGGGTCCTCTCACTCACTACCCGCTGATTAAGCGAATACCCGACCCCAAACCATGGCGCTCTGGGACTGAGGCACTGCATCTGTCTCGATCGTCGCTGTAACTCACCGCAACGTAAGCACGACCGCACGACCCCCGTGAGGTTGGTCGTAGCTAGATTAGATTTCTGTCTTCTTCAGAGGGTGGGGGGAGGGAGGGGGGGAGAGGGAGGTATGGTTGGAGAACAAACACAGGTGAATATGGTCCAGTTACCATTATAGATACATTACTCCTGTTCCTGGCGCTACCTCGCTAACGTGGGAAGTGGTGAACATGTACGAAAAAAATATTAGAATTAATCAAGTCATATATATATATATATATATATATATATATATATATATATATATATATATAT
>JAYMFT010213739.1:0-11468 GCA_038088735.1 Panulirus argus
ATATATATATATATATATATATATATATATATATATATATATATATATATATGTATATATATATATATATATATTCAGGTTCTCTTATACGTTGAAAACACTTCAAATAAATTCTTTCGGAAGACGCAGGATGTACAGATTACCATTCCTCCTCCCCTACTGGACACGCTGACAGATCTCGTCTCTGACTGCAGGGTGAGGGCGGCAGCGTGGGCGGCTGGGCGGTGGGCGGGGCGGACGTGCGCGTGGGGCGCGGCAGCGACTCCAGCAGGGACGATGGCCGCCACCTCCTGGTCATCTCCCGCCCACCGGCTTACAAGCTCACCTTCTCCTTCAACACCACCTACGAGCAGGCCCGGATGATCCAGGTGAAACCCCTCTCTCTCCCCCTCTCTCTCTCTCTCTCTCTCTCTCCTCTCTTTCTCTCTCTCTCTCATCGACGAGAGACTCGGCCGAATCAAGCAGTGGTTGAGTAGCGGGTTACTGACATATAGCATTAGCGAGGGCAGCTGTTGCTGTGTTAGCCCGGTTAGGCGTGCTCGGCGGAGGGTCGCGCCAGAGGTTGTGTTAGCACGAGACACGTGTACAGCGCAGGTGTTCCTGGTCGGAACCGATCTTACCCTCACGTCCATACACCTGTTTCCACATACCTGCTCCCCCGGCACATCTGTAAGCCTGCTCTCATACTCCTATTCCACCACGTCTCCTCTCACACACCTGTTCCCACATATCCTTCTTTTTTACACCTGCTACCATACTCCTACTCCAGTACATCTTCTCCCACACACCTGTACACCTGCTTCATCTCTTCCCATATAATGCCTCTCACGCACCTACCATACATCTGTTCCCCATACAATTTCTCTACCCAACCTCCTATACGCCTTCCGTATACATGATCATAGAACCACATCAACACTTGTGGCTTCACTTGTATAAATCTACCTCGGAAGTATGTAAGCCAGAGCCATTTCACACTGGGAATCTCATGTCTAAAGTAAACCTTCAGATGCAAAGTAAACTTAAAGGAAACTTTCTCTTTTTCTTTTTTAGCTCAATCACGATATTGCTGCGATGTAAACAAACATGTGTTAGCGTCTGACCACGGATGGCTTGTGGCCTGACCTGACCTGGGAGAGTAACTAACCTGACTTGACCTGGGGGCAACTACCAGACCTGCCTGACCTGAGAGAGTAGCTACCTGACCTTACCTGGGAGAGTAACTACCTGACCTGACCTGGGCGCAACTACTAGACCTGACCTGGGAGAGTAATTACCTGACCTTACCTGGGAGAGTAATTACCTGACCTGACCTGAGAGAATAACTACCCGACCTGACCTGGGAGAGTAGCTACCTGACCTGACCTGGGAGAGTAACTACCTGATCTTACCTGGGAGAGCAACTACCTGACCTGAACTGGAGGGAACTACCAGACCTAAACTGGGAGAGTAACTACCTGACCTAAACCGGGAGAGTGATTACCCGACCTGACCTGGGAGAGTAACTACCCGACCTGACCTAGGAGAGTAACTACCCGACCTGACCTGGGAGAGTAACTACCCGACCTGACCTGGGAGAGTAACTATCTGACCCGACCGAGAGAGTACTTACCTTCCTCTCTCCAACAGGGACTAGTCTCATTGTTTCCTTGCCTCTCTTTATACTTAACCCCTGGCACACGGTGGTACGACCCCTTAAGCATGACGGTACGACCCTTGAGCGCGTTGCTACGACCCCTTGAGCATGACGGTACGACTCTTGAGACCAATGGCACAACCCATATATGGTTCTGTATTATATTTGACTGTTAAGGATCAAGTCAGAAGGACAGGCCATCATACTCATAAGTCGTTGCGTCGTGCTCAAGTGTCGTACCGTAGTGTTCAGAGGGGTTTAATTCAGTGAAATAGCTGTCTCCTGAACTAACTTCAGGCTCTTTTCAACCCTGAAACTTTTCCAAGTTCCCTTCAGTTCATCAAAGACTTTCCAAGGAATTCTTTACAGTCACTCCCTATCAAATCACTTTGCTCATAAAGAAAACATTCCTTTTTGGCAGACTTTCCTCATGTAGCTTTAAAAAGAAACTGTGCACCTAGGTTGAGCCCCAGGACCTATGACCACTCCTCCTTTTCTTCCAAGGGGCCCTCCAACGCACCTTCCAAGAGGCCCTCCAACGCACACCTCATAAATTCTTTAATTCCCATAACCCTTCGCCTCCAATCAACACACGCTTTCGTCGCTTCTTTACCACCCACCTTTCTAGCCTCTTTCTCGATGTGGACACATTCATTTACGAGAGAAAGAACGAATTATATTCTCAGTTTTGATGCTCTCTTAAGAACCATTCGCCCAGCTATGCCTGAAGGACGTGTCTGAGCCAAAAGGTGGGATTAGGTCCTATGCAGCTTACTTTCAGTATTGGATTTCCGTAGAGAATAATTTTCTGATATCTACTTTGTTTTTCAAGCTGTTGTCATACATTCGAAGTTTTTTCAATGTACTTTTGTAGATAATGCATAACATTATGCTGATGTTATGGAAACATATAATCTTTTATTTATTTATTGATCTGTATATATTCTTATCTGTAGCGTTTCTGTTACACAAACGTGATTTCTGTATAAAAGATTTACATTGAAAGGATCTTCCAGGGTCTAGGGTCTCTCCTCATACCTTTCCTGTGTTCATTTCACAGGCTCTCTCTTCCTCTGGGGCGACAGTGAATGGCCTGGATGCCATCATGCTCCTGAAGAACTTGAAGAAGCAGCAGGAGGAAGAGCAGGAGGAGGAAGAAGAGAGACAGAGGCAGCTCAAGGAACAGATAAAAGCTTTCGAAGAAAGCCGACAGCGCAATGACACGGTGACGTCAGATGGCAGTGGCCTGGAGGAAAGAAAGGACGACGCCGTCAGTAGTGAGGAGGAGGAGGACCAGCTGTCCATAGAGTATGAGAAGAACAAGGAAGAGGAAGAGCTCGAGGTAAACAGGTCAATATACGACGAGTGGACGGGCGTCGTGAGTAATCCCCTGTATTCATCCCAGATTAACTTGTCCACCTGCGACGGCGGAGGCGACGATGCTAAAGATAAAGGTTACCCCACCTATAGGTATAGTGGCACTTCAGGGGTTTCGGACGCCTGGGCTCAAGCCTCCGGCGCGTCCGTAGGCAACGACGACTCGGTGGGTAAGGTTAATCCCGTCCCTAAACCGCCTCGTACTGGCAACAGTGAGCGAAGACCCTCAACTGAGTCCAACAGTTTCCAGTTCGACGACGGGGCAAAAAATGACACAAAGGCTCGCGATGCACCCAGGCAGCAGTCAACTCTTGGAGGTGACGAGGAAGAGAAGGCACGAGACATCGTCGGGCGCGAGGATGGTCAGGGAGACGAGCGTTCCGTTGAGGATGACGAAGGCTCCCACTTCGACTCCCGCGTCCTCGTGGAGGAAGTAGAGGATGATGATCGTGATCCAGAGGTCATTGAGGCTAGAAACACTTTATACTCCAATCCCGAGGACTCGGAGGAAGGTGAGGGGTCCTACCAAGTGAACAGTGACTCTGAAGAGGACATATATCACGGTGGGAGTGAATCAAACCTGAGGAAACATCCCGAGGTTATAGTCGACGATGAGCGTAATGCTGTTGATCTCTTAAGGAACGACGCTAGTTCCGAAAGCTCGTTATCTGACGAGGAGAAGGACGGAGAGAGACACGAAGGATCTTTCGAAGGGAAATATTCAGACTTGCTAAACAAGATGAAGTTAGAGAGGGCTCTGTCCATTGACTCTGAGGCCAATGGGCACTCTCCGGAGCTTGGGTCTCCACCAGGGTACCGAAAAAGCGGTCTCAACTCTCCTATCGATATCTCACAGAGTAACTCGCCCATTCCTTTCGACGATCGTGTAGACGGAGGCGACAGGGACGAAAATGGAAGGTATGAAAGTGAGAGAGAGCGTCGTAATATGCAGAGTCCAAGCGAGGACGAAAAGACAATTCAAAACGCTTTTAACGACGCATTAAGTGACAGTGAGGAAAAGTTCGAAGAGTTATACAATAGCTTAGGAAATGATTCAAGTGAGTATCTAGAAAGCGGAAGTTATGAAGAAAATGGAAGCCCAGAACACAAGACTGTCGAAGAGAATGTTACAAGCGTACGAGAAGGAAAAGTTGAGAAATCTTCAGTTATCCCTGGAGATGATATCAAAGAAAATGGACACATCGCAGGGGAGGATGTGCCCGATTCTCCGTCAAGGTCTACGAGTGAGACTGCATTTAAGAAGAGAGTAAACTCTATAATTAAAAAGAAAGACAAAGAGTTGCCAGCCTCCGGTACAGGAACGGTCAAGAAGGTACAGTTCAACCTCGATGTGGATACGATCGAGCCTTCAACCACGTCTGGGTCTGAGTCGCCAGCAACCCCTCCGGATCCGGCCAAGAAGAACGATGAGTTCGCCACAACTTCAGCTTCTGAAAAGATGGTTTCAGCGACCGAGAAGGCGGCAAGTGAATCCTCGCCTGAGAGTCTTGGTGGTGCTGGCGCCAGAAAGGAAACCACAGGGACCGCCAGAACTTCACCCACAGCAGAGAAAAAGACCACAGACTCGAACTCAGGGTCGCAGACGAAGAACCAGGCTGCCGAACCGAAGTCTCCGCCATCTCCTTCAAAGAAAAAGTCGACAGAGTCGCCAGTCACGTCGCCCTCAAAGAAGAAGGTAGCTGAGCCATCCAACACACACACCCTGACGAAGAAGAAAGGATTATTTTCCTCCATCTTCTCGATTTCGTCCAGCAAGAAGGATGACTCCTCGTCATCGAAAGACAACGCGGGAAGCAAGAAGTCCTCCGACAGCCCAGCTCCGGCTGTTAAGCGTCAGCAGACGGTCGACCTCGGCGCGCCTCTCGTAATCTCTGGTGAGTAAAATGATATGACTAGCATTCGTACGCCACAATCAAGGAAGGTAAGGTTGATTCGACTTGCACCCAGTTACGATAGGTAACTGAAAAAAAAAAAACGCTCTTTAGTCATTTCAGTGACACGTTTGAATTTCTGAGTGGTACATGAAGAACTCTGAATATGAAACGATACAGAAATCAGAATACCTGTTAAACTAACTCCCTTACCCTCACTCCCAAAAGTATAACTGCCTCCCGCTAATTTACATTAGTTTGGGTTAACTTCTGCTGGAGACTGGCACAGTTTGTCCGTGTTGTGAGTAGGTTTGTAAGTGTCCCTAAGTCGGTACCTTGCCCGGGACTTCGTTTTCCGTTCTCGCGTCCGTCAGGTGATACGTACTAATACTGTGGTTCCTGCTGATCGGTCAGACTGCAGTGGATTCTTGTGAAATTATTCAACTTGTACTGCTGCAGGCTACATAATTTTATTTTAGCATGTTTTTATGCAAACACGACACTCACCATAATTATTGTCTTTTCCAACATTCAGAAAAGGATGTCTATATATACACATGCATTTGTTCAGTGTTCATTCATTCATGGTTTCTAAATGTGTGTTTATGCAACAGTTTATGAAGATAATCTATGATTAATTGGATGCCTTCTCATAAGTTCGAAGGCTGACATGCGGGATTGCTTCAATACTTCTCGTCTTGGGAAGTTATCTGTAGATCTAGAAGTCTTCTTTGGGTGAACCAAGGATAGGTTTTGGTGGTCGGATGACATTGCTAGGGTAGCCACGAGCGTTGGCAAACAGCCGCCTGATCGTTCGTTCTGAGTGTCCAGTTCGCTTAGAAATCTCACTTGTACCCTACAGTTTCTTGCTTCCAGGCGAGAGTGCGGGCTTGCTCTCCTTAGAAAGGTAAGAATCAGCGCAGGTGGAAGAAATACAGCGCCCAGAAGCGAAATTCCCTAAATAAAGTGGCAGCCAGGAGGAATTAAGAAATAGAGAATTCTTCCCCAAGGAAAGACTGATGTACATTGAGGCGGGTTGCTAGTGCTCACACCGCTAGAAACACTAATCTCAGCGACTGGACGTACGATGATTTCAGCCTGAGATCGTCATATGCTTGTACCCACAATATACCTTAATCATGTTTCGCCTTTGAAAATATCTGGAGGGCGGACGAGTGTTTTTTTTTTTTTTTTGTGACACTGTTCTTTAGCCATTTTCCATATCACTCCTACAGGAGAGGTGGAGATCGGAGGAAGCGTTGGCGGCCGGCTGAACCCACGCCGCGTCGAGGTCCGAGACGGGCACGTCCTGGCCTACCTTCTGCGTGGCGCCTCCACACCCTCCTCCAGGATAAGTCTCATGGGGCTGTCCGTAACGCCTGTACTTGGGGGCGTGTATGCCCATGCCCTCTCCCTCTCCCGCGCCACCCGTTGTATGATGGTCATAAAGGTGAGTGGTCTAGCAATACGTTGTCTTTTTGTAGTGATATATCAGTTTAGCTCCGCCACTCTTATACCTTTGGGTATTAAGTAAGGATACTGAATATTTTTTTCTGACTGCGACAGTATAGAATTCAGATAATATAACACGGATGGAAGAAGTTGATTAAGAACATTTTTTTACGTTATTCAGGAATGCGATAGTGGTGAGGGCTGTGAATGTCTGGGCTAATTAACTTTAAAAGTAGATGAAACAGTTTAAAAAGAAATCAATAGAACCAACACCAGACATCCTCAGCAGCCGAGGTTTATTGTAGAGATATTTCTACAATAATGTCAGCTGCTGGTGACCACACGAAGATAGGAGGGTCAAAGGATAGGTCAGTCATTGGCTTGGTTTGATGTCCGTTTGTTTACACTTGTCGGCAGTCGGTGCAATGCTCAGTCGTAGGTGTTCTGTTATATTTCGACTAGAACTAAATTTAAAATTAAGTTAAATCACAGAGGCTGGGTAAGCTTCTTATAGGATCTGATTATCTTTTACATGTAGTTCATCTACTTTTACGTTCATTGACCCTACATTTTCCCCTGATGTCCACAAAACTCAGCATTTATAACGTTTAATAACGCAGAACAAGAAAAAATGCTCCTAATCACGCGCCCCAGCGTTATTCAGTTCTTCAAACACTACATTACCACCATAAAAACTCATTTCAAACCTGGGCTGTTAGAGTGGCGGTGCTTATGTGATGAATTACCTTACTGGTAATTCATAACGTATTCCATCAACTTCTTGATGAAGTCATTGACCAAATTTTAGTCACAGTCTTTTGATTTTGTGTTCAGTACAAACTAATTATTTAAACACTGTGATCAGTAGAGAAGTGGTTCTTTATAATGATTGAATAGGTAATCAGCTCAACATGAGGTAAGAAGTTTGTCACTGATTGAGCTATATGTAATAACGTAGACCTACAGATGATTATTATTACCTAAGTGTATATCAGTAATGATGATTGTGTCTGCGTGGCACACAGATGATTCCCCCGGCTGACACATGCCTTCCTTCCACAGCTGGGGTCACGTGAGGAGCTGATGCTCTGGGTCAACACTCTGTCAGACGAAGTTTTGAGAGTCACCCCTGAGGAGCAGCGCTCTGGCCTCACTATCTACCCAACGTCACAGAAAAAGAGAGATCAAACGAAGGAGATTCGGGGAGAAGATAAGGAAGGGGAGCGGGAAGGCCGGGAACAAGAGGCGACTAAAAGTGAAAAGGAACAGAGGGAAAACAAAGCTACTGAGAACTGTGATGTAGGAGACGCGGGAGAGCCTGTCAAGGTGGCCAGTCCAGCTGAAGAGATTTCCGCCACAGAGAGCCGGGAAACTGTGACAGACGTCAACGGAGGACCTGTTGCCAACCCGAGAGACAAAGGGCAGACGGTGCCACGTCGAGATGAGGAACACGCCTTCAGTCCCCAGCGATCTGCCTCTGTAGACAGCCTGAATGAGATCGGGGAAAGACGGAAAGTGGCGCCCTCCGGCCTAAATTACCATAGTAGGACTTCAAGCGAAGGTGGAGAAGTCAGTAAGATTGGGTCTCGCATACAGAGGACGATTCTCCAGCTTTCTCAGGAGCGGCTGGACTCGGAGTTTACGCCAGCGAAGATAGACAGCTACGTTGCAAGGAACCACGAGAGCAACCATCCTCCACTTCGAAGGCTGTCTGGGCGAGGAAGTACCACGCCACCGCCCAGCGACCCCGGCACAGATACAGTTGACAACTACCTGATGGTCAACACTCTACCAGGATCCTCCTCAAACCGTCATGCAGGTGGTTACCAGCCGACGGAGAAACTTACTCGATCCAGTCGTATCATAAGTTCCAGTGAATCGTCCTTGCGAATGTCGGTAGACTCCCAGGCTAGCGCGGGTCCCCGCCCGATGCAGAGGTATGGCAGTGAGATCATATCTAACGCTAACACCCGGGATCAACCTGGTCTTGTAGGGAATCGAATTACTCGGGATAAATTTCTGACCCGGGCGTCAGGGTACAGAGGAAGCCAGACAAGTATGTCTGATTCAGACTCCCAGCTAGTGAATGAAGCAAGGGCTTCGTCGACCAGCAGCTCCTCCCAATCCCTATCTCGTTATAACCTCGCCCAACCACGCAAGATCGAAATCATCGAGAATTCGAGCAATATCCGTCGACGCGGCGATGGACGAGAGAAGAGATTCGTCGCGGACGATGACCGGTGGTTCGGCGACAATGACTCCAGCGGTACCGAGGCGTCGACGCCGGTGAAAGACGAGGCCGAGGTGATGCCCGGGATAACCTGGTCGGTCGCGGCGACGAGAGAGAAGTTTGAGTTACTCTGCTCCGTCAGCGGCGAGAGCAAGGGCGGAAGGCTCACCACCAAGACCCCCATCTCACGCAAGAGGTCAGCCCGAAGCAGTGTGAAGAAGAAGCGGTCGCTGGAAGGCGGTGTGTCCCGGAAATCGACTGTGAGAAGGAGTACCAGATGGTCGCTAGAAGACGAATTAACCAACAGCAGCCAAGAACTCCAGACGGACGCTAGTGACTCGAACCTGGATCGCTACGCACAACGAGAAATGAGACTCCAGCCCAGGGGTCTGGCGGTAAGCCCCGTAAAAGACCAGACGAGGAGCTCGAGCCCCGTCGTACGCAGCACGTCACCGGTGGATGCGTACGGTCGGGCCCCCACCCCAGACACCTTCCGGAGAGAAGACTCGCCCACGTCCAAGAAAGCTCCCCTCAGGAGGACATCCAATATCCTGCAGGAGCAGTATTCCCCGGCGTCGTCCCCTGAGCCCAGAATGTTAACCAGCCGATCGCTCAACACCCGACCTCAGGGCAGCTGTGTGGGAAGAGACAGAGGCGTACTAAGCCGCTCGTCTTCAGGTGACTCGTCTCGTCCTCCTTCATCCCAAGACAGCGATGTTGTCGTGTGCTGGCGCGGACCTTACATCGCCCAGGTAATGTGTCTGTGTTTCTGTTCTTTAAGTGTCCCGTGACCTAGATGTGCAGGTTTCTTCAGCCTCGCAGTAGCGTACATAAGTAACGTATTTATAAGTGATGGTAATTCCTTACTGATATAAAAATGTACATAGTTATTCTGTAGTTTTGTTTTGATATCTGGATCGTCATTGTGGGTATATCTTGTGCTTTTCTGTGGTATGTATTGTGATATATTTCGTCCTCAACTGTGTCGAGTGTTTAAAGATTTAGTATTTTTTTTTTTTCATAAGTCCTTTGAGCACGATGGTACTACTCTTGAGTACGATGACGGCCTGACGTGACCCGTATGGGTCAGGTCATCAGGGGTTAGGCCGTTTTGCCCAATGGCAGTACAGTTGTGTTGAAGAGACTGAGTGATTATAGTGTGATGTCTTGCATCGTTTTTAGCCAGTTAAAAACACAGAAAGGAAAGGCGCGGTATCGCCCGAGGTCCGGCCTGCATGGGTTCGAATCCTGGGTTCGGCAATCGGCCCATACCCAACCCAGGTGTTCATCCTCCACTCGGGGCTGGTCTTAAATGGGTACCTGGCTTCGGCTGAGGTGTGTGTGTGTGTGTATGGATGTGTGTGTATGTGTGTGTGTGTGTGTGTGTGTGTGTTTTCTACATAGGAGTAAAGACATTGTACATATACATCCAGTACACACCATCACTCAAAAGTCATTAAAGTGGCAACCCTCACCGTAACCCTTACATAATGTACGATAATTCTATGCTTTGTTTTTGTAGTCAGCTTCTCTCGTGGCATTAGCTGTTATTGCTCGGAGCCTGGGTTCCCCACGAGAGGAACGACCCTCCTCCTCCTCCTCCTCCTCCTCCTCCTGCATAACGCGTAGTTCGCTCACATCCTCCTCTGAATTTACGCTCTGCAGGACCCGGCCTCTGCACCTGCTACATGGGACGAGGGTGGAGTCCGGTCGCCCCAGAATCAGCTCACAGAGAAGGTGGTCATCTGTGCCCGTCGTCTCTGTTGCTTTTGTTTCACCACTTCGCCTTTCTGTGCAGACTGCTGAATCGCATCACCTGCAGCACAGCGCTAAATCTCTGTTTCTTGAGCATATTGCATTACCTACGACACAGAATGACGATAGGCGATAGACAGTGGCTGTATGTGAGGGAGTAAAGTGGTCGCTTCAAGTGCACGACTTGAACGTCACTTGGGCCACTGTAGTCTACAGGAATTTCTTGACTTCCTCTTCGCTTGTGTTCATTCTGTGTTTCCGTCCTCGTCTGCTATCACAAAACAGCTTCGAAAAGAATTTGTGGTCTGTTTTGCTCTTTGTATCCCTTTATTTCTCACTAAGAGAAGAAATAGATAATTTCCCATTAGCAACAGAATCGATGAAGTAATTCGTGACCTCTGATATAATTCTTAAGCCTCACACCGTCCGTCAAAAACTATTATCTAACATTTCTCAGTACTTTCCTATGACCCGTTCGCTTATCATCATCCTTCTGTACCTCTTACTGCCCATGCCTGGCTTTGTGTAGTACCCCAGCTGAGGCGAACGTCACTCCTCTCATTCTGCCATAAGAAGTTCCCCTGACAATGTCTCGAGCTGTGTTGCTGTGTCTAGGACGTCCATCTTCAGGTTGCGGCAGCTTCCCCGCCTCCTGGGAATAATCCAGCGAGCGCCATCCTCATGTAATTGCTCACCGTGGCTGTGTGATATATACATATTAATATAGATTTAGATTTAGATATAGATTTGTGAGATTGTAACCTTTAGTATTTTAACGTGATTCAGACTACGTTTCATTGTAGTTAGATTTGTCTGATTCATTTCAATGATTACGTATATATAAATCTTCTAAGAAAATATAGATATATTCTGTGAGTGTTTTACGTTCACGAATGAACGATTTTCTCAGACTGTGTAGCAAACAGAAAAAAAAGGAAAGATTCACGGCCATGTTTTCTGTTTTCCTGTCTACCTATCTGTTTACCTCTGTTTCCAGTTTTCTATACTGCGTAGGTCATTTACATCTAATGACCAGTTCTCCTTCACAATCAGCATCCTCTCTCTCTCTCTCTCTCTCTCTCTCTCTCTCTCTCTCTCTCTCTCTCTCTCTCTCTCTCTCCCGCAC
>JAYMFT010213750.1:0-11468 GCA_038088735.1 Panulirus argus
TATATATATATATATATATATATATATATATATATATATATATATATAAACTTTTTCTTTTACTCATGGTCCCTAAACCATTATTTATATAAAAATGGATATCAAATATAAAATTTTTTGATATCGCATGAACTTGTTTTGGTACCACAAGTTTCTTGGTTATCTTATATTTCATATACAATGTTCTTTGATTTCTTAAGAGAAAAATAGCTTTACAGTTTACTATTTTGATAATCAAGCTGTAATTCAGTGATTAGGGAGACCATGCTGGTGAGATAACCAAGTTAAATTACTAATCTTTTCCATGGGTATGATTCTTTCCTTTTTCATATCACAATTCGGTTTAAGTACCAATTTTCGGGCAAAACAAAAGTAACTTAAGGATTTGGATGAAAAGCACATCAATGGACTCTTTATACTTAGTACAAGTGATTTTAACCATGATAGCAAGATCTGTTGCATTATTTTTCTCCTATGAAAAATAATGATATTAGTACCATTTTAGATATCCAGCAGATTTTAGTTTAGGTTTGTCTGATTTGGGACAGTCTGGTTGAAATTGTTTTTGACATCTTTTGTACAATTCTGAGTTTCATTTCCATTGCAAATCCTGGCTTTTTGTGATTTCACCCACCCAAAACCCTGGTTCCAGGCAGAATGTCTGAAATGATAATTTTACCAAAATAATGTATGGGTTATGATGATCAGGTAAATTTTCAGGTGAAACTAAGATAAATTTGTATCAATCTTAAGAACCTATGAAAACCTCTAGAAGGAGCCCAACTTTACCTTAATTTTCAATACCATACCCAAAATATACTAAAGAAACTGTCAATATCTTCCTTCTGCAACACTGGCTGCATACAGTTGTAAAGAAAAACACTTTATGAAAACCAAACACGCAGTTAGTGAATGTGCTTCTCGATTACTCAATGGAAATAAAACAACTAATTTCTTTCAAGTAACCACGAAAACATAAAATCAGGCTGGTCAGTGAAGTTAACTGAGGTTTTCATAAGTTCTCTTGATTTCTAAAAAGTGTCTTCCTTACTTTTATCCCACAATTTCCTAGATCATTATTGTTTAAAAAGATGTCTATTTGGTCATTTAACTTTAACAGGGTCTCTCTCTGGGCTGACTGTGGACCAACTGCAGTAACCAGGATTCAAACATATGCGCTTGACCCTGGGCAGTCCTTGAATCCTCACGGTCAGGAACACTAACCACTAAACCAAGGTACTTTTGTTAGAAAATCATTGTCAAGACTGTAATTTTACCATGTTAGACACTGGTTAGGTTAGGTTTGATTGAATTTGTTTTTACAATGGCTTTTGATGTCTTTTAAATGATTCTGACATTCATTCCTATCGCAAATCACTACATTTTGAGATTTCCCCCACCCAAAAACCCCCAGTTCACAATGGGGGTCCCCCATTGTTGTTGGATTAAGAGGGGATATCTCAAAAGGTAGTGATCTGCAACAGAAATGAAGGGCAGAATTATACAAAACAAATCAAAAACCATCAGAAAACATAATTTTAACTTCCAAACAGGTGGACATCCTGAATGTTAATTTTTCTAGGTTGAGTTACTTATTAGATTAGGCAGTTACTTTGATAGTTTTGGTAGTTATTTTACTAGGTTAGGCTGAGTTACATTACTAGGTTAGGCTGAGTTACATTACTAGGTTAGGCTGAGTTACATCACTAGGTTAGGCTGAGTTACTAGGCTGAGTTACATCACTAGGTTAGGCTGAGTAACATTACTTGGTTAAACTGAACAATAACTAGGTTAGGCTAAGTTACATTACTAAACATAACTAGGTTAGGCTGAGTTACATGACTCAGTAACACTACCAGCTTAGACTAAAGTTAGGTTAGGATGAGTTAAATGACTGAGTAACATTACCAGGTTAGGCTTATGGTTAGGTTAGGCTGTGTTACATGACTAACCTCACTGGGTTAGGCTGAGTTACATCACTTTCTAGGTTTGGCTGAGTTACATCACTTTCTAGGTTTGGCTGAGTTACATTACTAAGTTACGCTGAAGAACATCATTATGTTTGGATAAGAAACATTATTAGATTTGGTTATGAGACATCATTAGGTTTAGTTAAAAAACATTAACAGCTTTGGTTAAGAAATATCACTAGGTCAGGCTGTTACACTACCAGGTTAGGCTGAGTTACATTATTAAGTTATGGCATATTACTAGGTTAGGCTGAGTTACATCACTAAGTTAGGATGTAAGTTAGGATGAGTTACACAATTAGGTTAGGCTGTATAACATAACATTCAGTGTATCCTGAATAACTAGGTTACACTGACTAACATAACTATTTAAGCTACTATACTATAGTAAGCTACACTACTAGTTTAGGGCGAGTTACATTAAAAGGTTAAGCTGAGTAACAACATTAGGTTAAGCAAGGTTACATGAATTAAATGACTAAGTTAGGCAAACTTACATGACTTGGTTAGGCTAAATTACATTACTAGGTTAGGCCATACTACTAGGTTTGGCTGTATTCAATCAATAGGTTAGGCTGCTACATTACTAGATTGGACCAAACATCAATACATTCAGCTTAACCTTAATAAGTAGGTTATGCTAAGTAACATTACTAGGTGAGGCTGTCACATAACTATTTCAGGCTGCTCTACTAGATTAGGTTGAATTACATAACTAAGTTAGAATGAATATCCTCATTAGGGTAGGCTGTGCTACATGACAATGTCAAGCTGAGTAACATCACTGAGTTATGTTACATGACTAAGTTAGGTAGGGTGACATGACTAGGTTAGGTTGAGTTACATGACTAGGTTAGGCTGACTATCATAACTGAAGTTTGTTTGTCCAATCACTCCCACATTAGCCTTACGTTAGGTTTGGTTTTAACACTCCAACATTAGCCTAAGTTTGGCCTGAAGTATAGATTAATTTTACACATCTTTTCCCCCACTATGTCCCTCTGCTTACAAGCACTGCCCACTTTGTATGGAACCTGATGAGTAATTGTTGTTTTAAACACGTCACCTACGCACCTATCGATGAATTGCAGTTTCCTCAACCGAAATTTTCGTGTAGTTTCTCTAAGAAATGTCGATGCAAGGGTTACCTGATAAATCACCTCTCTCATTGCCCAAAACTAGTGTTGATGTGTGGGTAGATTTACCAAATGGTTCCTCCGGATATATGCCATTTATGCCAGTCATATATACACGTACATCAAAAGACAACCATTACATTAATAGCAACTGATAACAAAGGTCGTACGCTTGTTTCCTTATCACTATCAATTCTGAACTAAATGTAGGAAAGAAATTACGAAAGTAAACTTCTCGAAATAAGATGTTTGATAATTATTTAGTTACTTTGAGCATTACTCGAACAACAGGAGAGGAAAAAATAATCTAAAGTTTGACGCATTTGCTACATACTTTTCAGCGATACAACGATAAAATCTTCCTTACCTCCTGATATTTAAGACTGAACTACGCAACTTAAGACAGCCGACGTCTAGTATTTCCTCCTCTTATCCTCACTGTTATGGTCTTCGCGTAACTCACTTTATTGCCGCTAGGGGTCCTTGACGTCATCAAACTACGGTAAAAATTTATTCTTACTAACACAATCTTCCTTCTACAACCCACCTATATTGGACGTATTATTTTCTATTTGTAATTTATAGACCGTAAATCAAATTGACTTCTTATATCTAAAAGCAAATCTGTGCAGACTACAAATGGATTACGTCAAGTTTGATAACACCGGCGAGAGCTGCCGGTTGGCCCTTTTTTTATGATCATTCTTAGCAAATATTCTTTAAACTTAAGCTTGAATTCTCATATTCGACCACTTACGAGCCAGAGAATGCAAAAAAAAAATATATTCTGAAATTATTATCCATCTTACATGTAAGTATATCTTTCAGAAATTTAGCACAACACTAGTATCTTGTCATTACAGATGTAGTACAGATATAGACTGATGTCTCTTCCAAAAGAATTCAGGAGAGGCAGTCTCAGAATCTCTTTACCTACTAGTACACTGGGACGATATGGAAACACATTCCCAAATTCCCTGCACCCTTATCAGTGCTTTTGGCAAGCTCGCTAACCCTTGATCCGCGAGCCAAGTTTCCCGCGGATCGTTACTCTTTTTGTTGTGATATGGGGCATCACTACAGTGGTGTTTCCTCTCCCACCCAACGATCACCAGGGATTCACGGCAGTGTCAACGTTGAACAGCGTGCCACTGGGTATGGTTGGGGTATCACCATGGTTGGGTATCGGGGTTGAAGTTGACGCCAGATGATCAGTCAGAGGGTCAACCATTCTCTAATATGGAAAATGTTACTCGCGAGTACAACAGGAAGTCTGTCCACAGTAGACTGAGGAATAGGTGGCTTCGAAGAGGCTTCAATTTCAGCGCATGATGACCTTTTAACTCCGATATAATACGATTCTTTTTTTGCAGATACCTTCTTCAAAATCACAAAATGAGCACAGGCAACTTAGGGCGGATATAAACTTTTTTGTAGAGGGAGTCTATTGTATGGGAAGAGGAGCAATTCAAAATGATCGTTGTTATTAAAAATTCGTGATGGGGTTTAAGATATATACAATGGTGATACGTTTACTCTCCTGTGAGACGGTATTAGAATATAATAATCATAATGGACCAAAACTACCCGTTTCCATGAAGAAAAATAGACACAGGCCAACCAATCAAAGCAATGATACATCAATAACCATTTACAGATAAGATTAAGAGGAAAAAAAATCAACACCTAATAAATCAGAGCCACTGAAAGAAGTCAGACATTACGTGTCCTGCAACATTCAAACGGTAGTTGGGGCTAAAAATTTTTTTAGAGTGGCCTCATGCCTCCCCCATAAAAGAAAGTTCATTTACGAATAAGGGAGACCTGTACAACCAGAAGACATGTAAGCTGATTAAACTGACGGGTCTGGCAACGGGGACCGAGGTCAGCAAAGGAATGTTCAGATTCAGCTTCAGGTTTCGAGAGTTAATTCTGAAGAGAGAAGCGACCCCATCAACAACAGGTGGTGCCTGCAGTACAGTGATACCAGCCGCACCACCTGGCTTGTGCGGGTGTATGTTGATAGCCTCAGGTCTCATTAGACGACACATAAGAATACCACAACATGTAATGAAAGGAACTTGTTGACCCACCCATAACTACCGTATCCCCATACGAGTTAACAGCAGATGCAAACATATAGAAAGAAAAAAACATAAATGCAAAGGGAAGACTGATATAATATGTAAATGAAAGACCAGAATTAAAAGTCCAGTAGGTAAACATAATGTTGAGCCAGTGTCAGTGTTCTTGTTTAACACGATTAGTAGATCTCCTAGGCCAGGGGTCGGCAACCTTTGGCACGCGTGCCAGACTTGGCACGCAGAGTGCTTGCCTATGGCACGCCACGTGATTCGAAGGAGCAAAGGAAAAAAGTTAGACAAGATTATGAGAGAGAGAGAGAGAGAGAGAGAGAGAGAGAGAGAGAGAGAGAGAATGTGTACTGTATATCCTTTTCATAAGCTATATAGTGCTGAAAAAAAAAAATAACACCTGGCACGCATATAGTAAAAAAAAAAAGGCATTGATTATAAACTGGCACACTATGTTCAAAAGGTTGCCGACCCCCTGTGATTCTGGGGTCTGGGGGTGGTGGGAGAAAAGTTTTTGGGAGACAAGTGTCTGAAGGATGTGTCTGGAGACAAATGACTGTGTGATGTGTCTGAAGACAAGTGTCGGAGGGATGTGTCGGGAGGCCAGTGACTGGGGATGTATCTGGAGACAAATGACTGTGCGATGTGTCCGAAGACAAGTGTCGGAGGAGTGTCTGGAGGCAATCGTCTAGACACAAGGACCGTCTACAAGCAGCGTTGCTCGGAACCGTTGCCGAATTGAAGTAATGGGCTCGTGTCACGCTCTGGAAGAGCCGAGAAGAGCTGCACGGTTCAAGTGAAAGCGAATATATGGCGACGTTGAGGAGTGGAGGGAACGAGAGAGAGGCGAGTGGAACGCAGAGGAGGCGCGGGAGGTCGTGAGAGATTGGAAGTCGTGGGAAAGGGCGTGAGGGAGGACTGGAAGAAGGTATGTGATGAGAGGTAACATGAGGGAGACTGTATGAAGCATGAGGAAGGTGGAAGATGAGTATGGAGGAGGCGTGGAGGAGAGGTTGGACAGGCGAAATGATGTGGAACGGCTTGAGCGAGGTGTGTGGAAGGCATGAGGTGGACCATCCGTACCATACCATACCACCACGTCTGACGGGCGAGGTGATGTGGAGAGGCCTGAACGAGGCGGGTGCCAGGCATGGAGCCGCGAGGGAGAGGCCTAAAGAAGGAAGGAGAAGGCATAAGGCGGGAGGAGACATGAGTGAGGCGAGAGAGATGGCAGGATGAAGGCTCTGGAGAAGGCGTGGGAGAGTCCCGGAGAAGGCGTGGGAGAACCCTGCAGAAGGCGTGGGAGAGTTCTGGAGAAGGCGTAGGAGAGTCCTCGAGAAAGCGTGGGAGAGTCCTGGAGAAGGCGTGGGAGAGTCGTGGAAAAGGCGTGGGAGAGCCCTGAAGATAGCATAGGGTAGTGTAGGATAAGGCGTGGGAGAGTTTCAGGGAACATCAGGAGCACTCAGCTGAGGTGAAGGATTCCGAATAGATTTCCGAAGGATCGATATCCTTTCTTTTTTTTTCTGCTCTGAGAAGATATATTTGGCGGGGGCGGCGGGCAGATCAGTAAGGGGCTGAGATGTCTGGTGGGTAGGCGGGAGGACCAGCAGGTCTGGGAGAGCGGGAGGACCAGCAGACCTGGGAGGGCAGGAGGATCAACAGGAATAGGAAGACAGGAGGAACAACAGGCATAGGAGAGCGGGAGGATCGACAGACGTGGAGGGGTGCAGGAGGGCTAGCAGGCCTGAGAGAGCGGGAAGACCAGCAGGTCTGGGAGGGCGGGAGGATCAACAGGCCTGGGAGGGCGGGAGGACCGGCAGGCTCGGGAGGGCCAGTGGGTAGGTAGAGGAACTCTCTTGCGGAGCAAGGAGTAAGTAGGAACACTGTTGGATGGCGAGAGGATTCATTGATCTTGGGTGAGGAAAAGAACGTGCTTAGCTAAATGCTTTTCCTGTCTACCAACTTTATGAATCACTTTGACATAAATTCAAGATGGAAGTCCCAGAGGACGAAATGTGGGAGGTTCTGAGGAGCTGGGGAACCGGCCAGGTCTTAAATGGCGGAAGGACTGAGGAGACGTCTTGAAAAATCAGAGGCCTGGAAAAATGGAGGACTTACACGAACTTGGAGGGCGAGAGGAATAGAAACTTTTTGGAGGTAGGGAGGACTGAGGAGTCTCAAGGCGGAAGTTTGCCTCCTACAAACCAGGCGACAGATGCTCGGGTTACGTGATGGAGGTTGGGAGGTGGCTCGAGGAGGTGCAGTAGGGGCAGGAGGTTGGAGGTGGTTGGTGGAGGTGCAATAGAGGCAGAAGGCAGAAGGTAGAGGGGTGGCTGGAGGAGGTGTTATAGAGGCAGGAGGTTGTGGGGGGCGGCTGGAGGAGGTGCTATAGAGGCCAGGGGTTGGGGTGGCTGAAGGAGGTACAGTAGAGGCAGGAGGTAGGGAGGGGGGGGGTTGGCTGGAGGAGGTGCAGTAAGGGTAGGAAGTTGAGGGTGACTGGAGGAGGTACCCTAAGAATAGAAGGTTGGGAGGTGGCTGGAGGAGGTGCAGTAGAGGTAGGAGGTTGGGAAAGGGTTGGGGGAAGCGCTAGAGGGGCAGGAGGTGGCTGCAGGATGTGTAAGAGGTTGGGACGTGGCTGTAAGAGAATCAGATGATGGCTGGAGAGGCTGGATGAGGTGCAGAAGGGGCAGGAGGTGGATGTGGGAAGCGTTGGAAGTGGCTGAATGAGGTACTGGAGTGGTGGAAAGCGAGTCGAGGAAGTGAAGGACGTTGGAAGGTGGCGAAGGGGGTACAGGAGAGGCAGAAGGTGGCTGGAGGATATGCAGGATGGTCAGGAAGTGGTTGGAGAGGCTTGAAGTGGTTGGGGAAGGCGCAGCTGGGATGGAAGGTGGATGGAGGAGTGGAGGAGGGACGGGAGGTGGCTGGAGGAGGTAGGAAGGTGGCTGTACGAGGTGCAAGAGGGA
Source organism: Panulirus argus (assembly GCA_038088735.1). NCBI lineage: Eukaryota > Metazoa > Arthropoda > Malacostraca > Decapoda > Palinuridae > Panulirus > Panulirus argus. The sequence goes on from JAYMFT010213750.1 coordinate 8,163, forward strand.
TCGGAAGTGGATGAGGATGGTGTGGGAGGTTGGATGGTGGACAGATGACTATAACGGGTGCAGGAGGGATGGGAAGTGACTAGAGGAGGTACAGGTGAGGCTGAAGGTGGCTGGTGTAGGTGCAGGAGGGTGGGAGGTGGCTGGAAGACGTGCATGAGGGCCGCGGGTGACTGGCAGGCGCTAGAAGGTGAAGGAGGTGGTTGTAGGAAATGCAGGAGGAGCAGAAATTGCCTAGAGAGGGACGTCAGATAGGAAAGGAGAGTGGAAGAGAATCAGACTGTAAGAAAGTCCTACTGGAACTGTACATCTAAGGATAACTGAGAGAGAGATAAAATGGGAACACGATCACTCAGGTAAAATGAATGTATTAGATCCGAAAACCAATGACGTTATGCTGTACCTTCTAGGGTCCAAAAGTTAGAACAGAAAATACTAAATCATTAGGTAAATCAACTGCTTCATTTACGGGAAATTCATTATACGTAAAAACTAGAGATATACATTAATGAACGAGTCTCAGTCCCATCAATGGTAACAGTTAAAATTTCAAATTTTGCTATCACCGTCAGCATAGAGCTATAGGTACAGTACATACAAAGAAATGTCGAAGTACGTGAACACAATATTCTCTGTTTTTGTACAGGATGACGGATGAGGTCTTATTCGAAAACTCTCTTAATATTTTCAATATCCTAATGTAAGACGAAAGACTAACTGAGAGACTATTACTGTTTTGAATGTTCATATGTGAATACCTATATTCCCTTGTTGGTTTTGCGCACAGATCAAGTTGATGCCTTGTGTATGTAGGTAGTATCCTAATTATCCTGACGAAGTGTATAAGTAGTCCTGCCCTAGTACCTTTGTCCTACACTTTTTGCAATATATTATCATCGAATCTCTTTCAAGACATATCTTGGACACTGTTATCCTAAAACATTCATTGAATAAGTTCTATATCTCAACTTCCTTTCTCATTCCTCTGGTTCAGGTACCTATACAGGGCAACATTAGCCTGGTTGCAGACTGCTATGACACGGGAATCTGTTGCCAAGAGGTGAAACTTGAAAGCATCACGCTAGCACCTGCAGAGGTGCAGCTCACCGTGTCCCCTATTGGGACACCATGATATACATCCTGAGCAGCGCTTGAAGCATCTCCCCCCTTAGTTTCTTCCGTCGTAATGCCAATGTAATTAGCTAACGATGAACGAGAACCAACGAGACCAAATCATGTGGGAGAAAGTCGGGAGCTGCGTCCACATGGGCCGGGACGTGATCCATTGTGACCTGTGGGCTTCAGCTTGTACACAGCCACACCAAGAACAATTCGTCCTCAGGATGTCAAACTGATGCAGTTGGTAATTCATGGTCAAGGTAGACTTGTTCCTCCACAACAGTTAGAGTCTCCTTCAAGCGATGCAACAACTGTTACCATTCTACTGTGCAGAAAGGCAAGGCTCGATGAATTTAAGTAATGTCTGTCATCTGTCTATATGTAGCTTGTCGGTGGAAGACAATGTGTGGGTGGCGTACGTACATCGTCTCAGTCACTTAAAACATAGATCTTCTACCAAGTCTCATTTCATGCCTGCAGATCGCTCAAAACTTAGGTAAACCAAGGAATGCAAATGCACAGCTTATATGTTTAGATTTGTCTCTTTGTCAGCAACCAGAGGTAACGATTCTAACGCATGAAACGCATCTCCTAGGTGTCAACGAGCATCGCCTATAGAATGATCACATCAGATCCCGCACCATACATCACCAAAAGTAACACTAAATTCAGATGCAAAATTTTTCATTTCAAGGAGACGAGGCAACATAGTCCAGGGAACGCTGTGCTTTAAGTAGAAGGAAGAAACGCCTTTTCTTTTTTTTTTCAACTGCAGTATTTTCTTTTTTCTTTCCTCGTGAATATTGTACAACTCTCCTCATATAATCTGGCTTCCATGCCGCCCGCTGTCATAACCGTGTGCATGTTCGGAGAGGGAGCTCCGGCCGCCCTGGGTAAAGGTTATGGCTCCGCTGCTGAAAGCTTTCTCTATTCTTTCCATTTAGCCTTTCTGGGTGGACTCGTTCTCCCGTAAACTCCAGAGAATATTTTCTGGGTGTTCTGATGTACCATACAGTTGGCATATCAAATAAGCTCTGACTTCAGTTGAATTTTTCATGTTTTTTTCATTTGTTTAATCACACTTCTGTCAAACCCTTTAAGCTGAGTGAATGAAATGCGTCATACACTTTAGTCTGGATATTTCGGTCAGAGAGGTTATCCCGGTGACAAATCTAAAAAAGCCAGACTCACTTTTAGCCTCACATCGACCGGTTATCATATCTTTAAATTGTATTGTATATAAGCGGTCAAAGGCTGACGCTCTAATACCCTCGCGCCACGAATAATTTTTTTTCTTTTATGAAGGAAATCGAACAAATCCGTAAATAGAGCGTAAAAGTGTTTCTAATATTAAACTAGACAATACGTTATAGTTTAGATAACAACAACCAGCGACTGACAGACCTAACGTCTACCTACCATCTGGTGAGAAAAGTGAGAAATGATTTGTGAAGGCAATTCCTTAATGCAATATCTGGCAGGAACCTCTCGCAAATGTACACAGATATGGGTCTTGGACTGCGACGTAAGGATCACATCTCGATTCATAACGCCCAGATGGCTGGCGAGACGTTCTGACGCCATAGTCTACACATCCTATTACGGCATACATGATTCATATAGACAGGACTATCGAGTGTGGGTTAAGCAAACAACATTCAAGAGGGCTGATCTTTTACCGATACTTCGTGTGAATTTGTGAGATAGATACTTGATTTAACACTAGTAGTCTATAACTGATATGGAACTCAAGAGAGTCCGAGTATACACAGTCATTTTGGAATGCAGCATCTTGCTTCTCCATGAGAATACATCTTTCTCTACAGCAGTCCGTCCTTTCCCCGTAGCTCTATGAATTATGAATATTGGTACTGATAATCTGTTTGGATTCGGACTTACAATAAAGAAAGCGTGATAGAAGGCACTGATGTCTTATTTCATTCTACATTAAGTCCCCTTTTCTTGCCTATTTTTTCTTCCTTGTAACAGCCCTAAATACGTGTCATTCATTTAGGCTTGGTCCCGTCTACCTAGAACCCGGCAGGTACGTACATAAATGCAATACATCAGAAAAACCATTTATTCTTGTCACATGTTATAAAACACATTCACACATTTCATATATATATATATATATATATATATATATATATATATATATATATATATATATATCCCCTGGGGATAGGA
>JAYMFT010213761.1:0-11468 GCA_038088735.1 Panulirus argus
CAAACCATTCTTCCCCTTTACCCTTGAGCTTTGTTTCACTCAGAGCCAGAATATCCAGGTTTCTTTCCTCAAACATAGTACCTATCTCCTTATCTTGGTTGCATCTACACACATTTAGACACCCTAATCTGAGCCTTTAGGGAGGATGAGCACTCTCCGTTTGACTCCATCTTCTGTTTCCCCTTTAAGAAATTGAAATACAAGAGGGAAAGGGTTTCCAGGTCCCCACTCCTGCCCTCTTTGGTCGCCTTCTATGACACAAGGTGGAATACATGGGAAGTATTCTCTCTCCCCAATATACGTCATTGATTGGATGGCCTTGATTAGGGCCTCAGCTGCCCATGCCGTCTCAGCCAACATAATAAATAGAAAAAATCTTAAGTAAGAAACATCACAGTTTTAAGGAAATGATATCATGCCCCTTAGATTTTTTTTTCTATCAGGGATTGAACTTTGTCTTTGAGAAAATATGTTTTCAGATGATGCAAAAGTCATGAGGGAAGTGAAAAGTGAGAAGACCTGCATCAGCTTACAAGGGGGCACAAACAAGCTCAAAAGTTGGTCTGATACATAGGAGATGAAATTCAACCTGAGTAAATGTAAAGTGGCTGGGACAAATTGGAATATGGCCTAAACATGATTATCATCTAACATGAAATCAGCTTCAGGATTCTTTGTGTGAAAAGGATATGGGAGTCTAAACCGTCCCTAACCTGTCAGGAAAAATTCCACATTAGAAGAGAAGTTTAGGAGACACTGTAAGCTGGCAAATATTAGAATAGCTTTCAAGTATATGGATAAGGAAATGTTTAACCTACTGTCAATATCCTATACAAGGTCAAAACTAAAATGTGCTTCTCAAAATTTGGTCACTACACTTAAAGAAGCAAAAAGAGCTAACACAGAAGCTCTACAGGAGACTTTTGAGGATGGTAACAAAATTATGAGAGATGAGTTACAGTGAGAGGCTAGAGGCTTTAATTTGCCTACCTAAGAAGAGAGAAGAGTAAGGGGGTGACTCGATCAAAACCTCTATGTTTTTAAAACAGGCTGATGATGTAGGCAATTAACAGGAACCACAAGACATAAAATGAAATTTAGCAAGAAACTTGTTAAATAAGATATAAAATGGTACTTTTGATAATACAAGAGTGACTGATAAGTGGACTAAAATGACAAGGGACATGGTTAATGTAGACAGCATATATAAATTCATAAGCTCCATGACAGGAGAAAATATTAAAGTGATGGGGCCCCATGAGTTCAAAACTCCCTTCCTGTGAAGTACAAATAAGTAATTACAGGTTTAAACTGAATGCCCAGGAATGTCATCAACTTCAGAGAATCAATTTCTTTTTATTACTGTGCTTTTTTAACAGATGGATATTTATGCAAGTTGAGTGATGCCTTTAGATGATATTTTTGTGCCGAGATATCTGTCTCAATTTCAAGGCTGTGTACCGAGCCTGGGTGGTGGCTAAAGTGTCAGTGCATGATAATTTTTTCCCAATCATTCATCCTCTATCCATGCCATGGATAGAGGAAGGGCACTGAGTGGTTTTTAGATAAACTCAGGGGACCATACAGATGATAATGTATTAATGTCTGTTGATGATCTGTCTTTCGATCTTGTGGAGAGCAATTTTATGGACACTGTCTCTTTCAGCACCAAAAGTTGACCAAGATAATGAAGAAAAAGGTTTTCAAGCAAAAGAGAAGGCAGTGCTGCTAGTGCCTAGCTTCACTTAACAACACTTCTGACAGGTGCTTCTGGAAATGAAATGGTAATGAAAAAATCATTAATGAATTGAATATATTATAGCAAAAAAGACATCATATGAGATAAAACACTAAAATGATCAGTGATCACTATTTCAGTGTAGTTAAAATAAATTATATAACAAGTGCAAAGGCAACATGGCAACTCACATGACACTCAGACATTACTCTTGCACTTTTAAGTGCATTGTGCTGCAATATCTATAAATCTTCTTCATGTTGTCATAGTGAAAGTAGTAGATGATATAAATTTTTGAAATGATTTTTTTCACTGTATTATGAGTATCTCTGCAACTGTAAGATTAAATACATCTTTTAAGCAACTTTAAAAATGTGAATTTTTAAGGTTGGAAAAGATAACTTAGTGTGATGTTAAGGGGTTAAGGAGATCCTAACACTGGGAAAATGTGTGGGAAACATGAAGGAAAAGAACAAGTGTAGCGAATTCTTACTGTATAAACATGCAGCTGTGACTAAACAAACAGGGAGTAAAGTTTTAGTATAACCAAAAGGCAACACTGTCAGAGCCAGTTAAAGATCTACATTTTCTTCATTACTGAGGCTATTTTGTGTTAGTAAGCTTCATTACTCATACTAGTATAACTCTGGGAGCTCAATTTAAGACCTTTAGGACTGATTGAGACAAGAAAACTAAAGGTCTTAAAGATGGCACAGAAACTAGACAAGAAAGCTAGGAGAAACTTATGTCCTGTCAACAAACACTAACAAAGCCAACAACTAAAGTTTCTTGTTTCAAATTGCACTACAATCTGGTATGGACTCAAATACTGGAATGCACAAAGACCAGCGAGGTATGACAAGATCCAAAAGGAAGAGACAAGAGGGAGAGATTGAGGAAGAACCACCTGTGAACAAATGTTTAGAGATGTTATGGAGAAACTGTTAAAAAGCAAGACTAAAAGTTCACACAATCAAAGTGTGAGTTAAAGAAACCAGAGGATCAATTCAAGGATCATGAAGGATGTCATGAAATGAGAGAGAAACTACAGGAATAAAAAAAATAGTAAAAGATCATGAACACAAATTTGCATCTATTGAAGGAAATCAGAGGGTACATAACCAAACTAAAGAAAGGAGAATGATTAGATAAAAGGACTATTAAGGTCAGAAGAGGATACTCAAAAAGTCCTAGAGAATGCTGAAGTGGAGGAACTGCCCAAAACACATTATAGAAACTAATGAAATTAGTAGGCTGGGAGGGTGATAAAGAGCAGTTTCTAAGACTGCTCAACACACTATGAACATGATGACTAATGCAGTATGACAGAAATCTGGGGACATCGTAACACAGGAGTCAAGGAGACCTGCTGAAGCTGCAGACAGAACAATATGCACTGTTAGTGACATAGCAGTAAGGAGTACCTACGGTCCAGTGCTTGCTAGCAACAAAGGAGATCAGAGAGAAAGCCAGAAACACAGGAGTTGATGAAACAAAATGTTTTTGGATTTAGCCATAAGGTGGGTGGCACCAAAGTTAGATTGACTGATTTGTGTCGGTAACATCGGTTAGTTTATTTTGCACCCCATGCCTATCCTGTAAGCAGTAGTGATAATGGATTACATTGATCACAAAGGGTCTTAGCCAGACCTCAGTGGTTTAATATTACATAGGATGTTACAATTCACAGCAGATGTTACATTACATTCATTATATAGTTTCATATGACAGAGACTGATAATCCATGATGCTGAAAACAAAAAATCTTTAATCGTTTTTGGCCTGGATGAAGATGATACTCCAGGTAAAAAGTAAAGGGGAAGGAAAGACGAAATGCTCACTAAAATATTACTGGAAGTAATGCAATTGCTAGCTGCAATCTTAAAGATAAAGGAAAATAGAAGAATTGGTGATTACATTCAACACAAGAAGACATTCAATTATGGTGATAACTGCTTTGGAATCGTCTTGCTAGGAGGTACTTCGGCAAGCAAAAGCAATATAAAAAAACAGCAAAATTCACTGGGTTATCCATCAAATGTGTTTGATCAAAGGAAGAGAGGGTGAAAAGCAGAGAATACAGTCAGATGGCAAAAAATGGAAAATGTTAAATGAAGGAAGAAAGCAAAGAAAGACTTAATAAAAGAAGTCAAAAAACAAAGTGGCTTCGAGATGTGCACTAACGTAGGTAAAAGTGACACTTCAGCCAGTCAGCTTTTGACTGGTATTAGAGATCAAGGATTAAGTATAGCAGGATAAGAAAGGAGGAACAAAGAAACTTTGAAAAGAATACAGTGGACTAGACAGGAGAAAATCCAAGACTTTTCCATAAATTCATTGTGGATAAAGTGCCAATTAAAGAGCAGCTAATCAGGCTAAGGGATTCTTGGTGAAGAACTACTGAGGATGATGTAAGGATATGTGAGGAATTAAATAACAAGTTCACAAGTGTTTTAACTGTGGAAGATACTACGGCCACATCACCTATGAAATATACTGGAGAGGATGTTTTAGAAAACACTAAGATATCAAAGAGAGAGAGAGAGAGAGAGAGAGAGAGAGAGAGAGAGAGAGAGACTGACAAAATACTGAAAATCTATCTTGACTCATACAAGGCTCATGGACCTGATGAAATTTCGCTGTATGTGTAGACAATGTGTGCAGATACACTAGACATACCTCTTGAAATACTGTTAAAGGTGTCACCGAAGAGAGGCAAAGTGCCAAGGGAGTGGAAAAGGGCAAATGTCATACCTACTTATAAAGGAGACTAGGAACTGGCACTGAATTACAGACTGGTGTAATTAATGAGTGTGGTTTGTAAGGTAAGATTTTGGAAAAGATGATTAAAAAACAAATGGATGAACTTTTACACAGGAGAAACTACCAAGGAAATGAAGTTGTGTAGCAAATCTCCTTGCTTTCTTTGAGAAAGTGAACTTGCTTTTAGTAAAAAAGGGAAGGCTGGGTGGATTGTTCATATTTGGATTGTTAGAAAGCTTTTTTTTTTTTTTTTTCACAGTTTTTGTCACTAGCCTCAGAGGGAAGTTGATTCAGCAGCTGGATCACTAGGTAAGAATTAGGGGGAACTCCTTCAAAGGATATAAGATTATCTGAGTGAGTGGGAACAAGGGATGCACATCAGAGGAGCCTTCTTTTAATAGATCAAGGTTACCAGGTCTCTATTCTAGGAACATCACTCTTCTTGATGTATGTAAATGATCTGCATGTAAGTATGGACTTCTACTGAAAATGAGTGCATATGATGAAAAGGTTATGAGCGAAGTGAAAACATGAAGGATTACATCACCTTACCAGAGTACCTTGACAAACTTCGAAGTTGGTTTAGCACATGGCTGATGAGGTTCAACCCTAGTAAATGCAAAATAATGAAGATGGGTCAAAATGGAAGGAGGCCTCAATATGATTATCAAACAGCAGGAATCTGTCAGTACAAAAGATCTGGAAGTTGACATTATCCATAACCCTGTTTCTTGAGTCTCATCTTTGGAAAATAGTTAAGAAGACCAACTGTGTCTGCAAATATCAGAACAGCATTCAAGTTCATGGAGGAACTCACAGTGGAAAAGAATATAAGCTAATACACAGGTATGCCTACAAGGGTTGCTGGGAACAGACTGAATAGTCTAAAAGAAGTCATCATGGCACAATATGGAGAGAGAGAGAGAGAGAGAGAGAGAGAATTTTGGGGTGGGGTGGGGGGGGGATGCTGCTGCTGCTGCATTTACCAATGCCACTGGTACATTTTCTTATATCTATTGGTTTCCTGTAAACACCTGTAACAAAGATGCCAGAAGCAGCATAGACCAGAACATCCAGGAAAATTTCTTTTCCCACATTCATGTACATGGTAACTTTCAGACCTATAGTTTCCTGGAAATGAGTTCAAAATCTTTCTAAGGCTGCCTGATTTGCACATACAAGTATATCATCAGTATACCTACAGTATATATGAATAGTCACATCTAGGGTAGTGGCCTCAACATGGGCCAGAAAGGCCTGAGAAAACAGGACCTTGAAAGGGGTCTCCATAGTCACTCAGTTCTGTTGTAAATAGATTTTTCCTTCAGAGAATCTAAAATATGCTTCTATGGTGCAGGTCCACAGCACCTCTCTCAATGTATTTATAGGTATATACCTTAAGTGGAGGTACTTCATTGTGCTCATGAATGTAATTCAAGATAATATCTATTATTCTCACGACATGCATACTCTCAAAAGGGCTTTCTACATCAAGAGAGGCAATTATCCTACTAGGGTGTTTAATCTTCAACACAATGAACTTCTCTGCTAAATGAAGAGAGTAAGCACTGAGAATATATGGAAAAATCATTGATTTCATCATCTTATCCAATTAATAGGGGTATGGAGATCTGAAATATAATAGGACTCATGATGTTGACAGGTTTGTGTGATTTTATGATTCAATAGAAATAACAAAGTTCAATCTCACCTGTTATAAGACTGGACTAAAAGCATCATGATATGTTTCATTTCTTTCTATGAAGGGTTTCTGTTAAAATGCTTGAACTTAGTCTCATCCTGCAAGATGTTTCTGTACTACTCTAAGTATGTATCGCAATTGAGCATGACATAATATGTTGACTTATCTGCTTTCCTGATGATGATATTATCAATGTTGCATAACTGCATGGAAGCTTCTCATAAATTTGATGAGAGAATACATTGTAAGTAATGGTGTCTTGTTTTAGTACTCTTTCATACAATGTGTTAAATTTCTTCCACAGACACAAGCTGCCAATCACTCACCTGGATGCATCCAAGTATCTATTAACTGCTAAATGCGTCGGTACTAAGGCTGTTAGTAGGTGTGTCCATCAGTCTTGTCCTGTCTCTCCCTGTTGCTGTTCTTGAATGTTGGGATTTATGGTAATTTTTCCTGCCTGTTGTCTGCTGAGGTCATAATAACAGCAAAATCAGCTTTGTTGCCATTCTTTATGATGAAGTATGAGGTGCTGAAAAACTTATCCATATCCGCTTATCAGTCATCTTGATGGTCTTCCTTGGTTGACAAGACCTAGCTTTTCAGGGAGGTATGATGTTAAATTGAAGAAAAAATAAACAAGTGCTCAGATGGTGAATTCAGCCCTGCCACAATGTCTTGGTATCTCACTTTTAGATACAATTTCTTGTTTTAAAGCAAAAATATGAGCCTTTTCTTCCTCGGACAATTTCTTTAGGCCCATGGTTAGTTCCTAGAATGAGAAAAATATCACCCACAGCAGAAATAGCAAAAATATCATCAAACACATGGACTGCATGCAGAAGCTGCATCCCTCCAATCTCAATACCATGGAGTAACTGAAGTGGCAAATCATGTCGTATGATAACTTCTAAGATTGCACTATGATGTGAGATACATGAAATCCCCACCACAGGCAAGTATTAGGCTTTGTTAACAAATATTTCTCTTAAGGCTGAGCCTTGATGTGGACTTCTGCCTGTGAGAGGTTCCACTTTAAAAAAGAAAATAATACATAAAACATGACTCATGAAAGCCTTATTTCATTAAGCAATTGTCTTTTCTTTTTTCTATTGAAAGACTGAAATTTCAATGAACACACTCTTCTTTCACAATGAAGGCAATGAACAAGTGATTGGTGTTGGTAGCAGGGGAGACTACCCTCCCTCCCACATATGGTGGCAACAGAACCTGAATCTTATGTTGTAATACCGATATTATGTACAATGACACACAGGTACTGTACAAATTGATATATTAGTACAAAAACACAAGAAAAGAATGTGATATTTAAAGCTTTAATGTGGAAACATCTCCACTGCATCATGAATAATGTAACATTCTTTTTCTCACTAACAGAAATCCACCAAATTCATAGCTAACAATAGTAATAATTTACGCCCCAAAAAGTATACATGCTATCCCATGAAGGAGTCTTAAAGTATAACTTTTGATGGTGTTAGTGTAAAGGAGGCAGGGTAAGTTAACACCATCATGGCTCACTCATACCGTTGCCTTCCTTAGTGCCCATGGTAGTGATAAAACACATTTTTATGTTGTAACACTGCATAAATTACTATACAGGAATCCCTCAATTTTACGGACTGGGCAAATAATAATACATTAATTACTAATAACTGAAAAAATAGAAAAACTTCAAAAATCTGAAATGCTGCATCTTGTGCATTTCAAATCGCATTTTTTTTTTTGGTAGCTTGGGGTATACTCATTTTGGTGATGTGGCAGGGTGAGAGAAACACAGATTGGGTGGGAAATATTATACAGATTCTGATGTTTCGACTGAGTCTTGATCACAGAATGAATACAGAAGAACAGAACTCCAGCTTATATATGTGTCGTCATCAGCCTTCACCTCCTCGGCATTTGACCATTCTGCCTCTGCAATGTTCCACCTGCTGTGACTGATCTCATTATCTCCAGTGAGTTATACGTTCTGTGTACCCCTCTAACTCACTGGTGGTGCATGCAAGGGAAAAAGGGCACCTACCAAACTGGAGTAGGTTGAAAATACTAAGAAAGGGCATTTTGAGAAAAGAAAGATGATTGAGGTGGCTTACATAGCCACAAAAGAAAACATGAATCACCAGCAGGGCTTTATGTGCCTTGCAAGAGTGGCTGCGAGACAGGTCACCACAGCACAGACAGCGAGATCAAGCTTGATGGAGACAATGAGGTAAGTCACTGCAGGGGTGGCCAGGTGGAACATGGCAGAGGCGGCAAGGTCAATTGCCTGGTGCAACCATTCAGAAGGTCACACCAGGTACCCAGGGGGTGAAGTCTAGCGACAACACGTATATAAGCTGGAGTTCTGTTTTTCTGTACTCATTCTGTGATCAAGATTCTCTCGAAACAGAATCAGTATCGTGTTTCCCACCCAATCTGTGTTTCTCTCACCCCACCACATCATCATATAATCATGGAATATTCATACACTTGCTTAGTTTCAGTCCCAGTCTACCTCAAGCTATCATGTGGTCAGGTTGTATACAAAGAACTGTTAATCTAATTATTAAATAATTTTGCAATCCTTACAATCTAAAATGGTATCAAGTGATAGAGGAGTTAAAAGAATGCGTGTGAACTGCATACTATATATTGTATAAAAATGTGGTTACATTTGATGTAACAGACTTTCAGCATTACCGGACACCCCCCTCCCCCTATTAGTCTGTTAAATCGAGGGATTACTGTATTGTACAAACTTAATATTTCACTTGAGTAAAACAACATAGGAAAAGAAATGACATCTAAATTTCTTATGAAAATATTAGTACACTGTCAAGAATGAACTTTTGTGACATTCTCACAAAGATAGGGAATTCACCATATCTGCATTATGTAGTTAACATAACTGATAATCTAATCTACAAAGAGTAATCAGACAAAGCCATGAGCATGGCTGAAGGGAAAACTTTATGTGGCGGTGGCTGGAAAGGTGGACAGTAAAGGAGTAACCTCCATAGCAGATCGTTCCTCCCTCTTAAGCGGTGATAGAACCTGAATTCTTATATGGTAATTTGTAATTAATACACTGTATAAACTATTCTTTCAGTTTAGTACAAACACATAAGAAAAGAAATAAGATACTTCCTTTTTGCTGAAAAAAATCTCTGCTACATCACAAATGAACTAATGCAGCTTTCTCTTAATGTTATGGAATCCACCACATTCACAGTTAACCCTTACATTCCTCCAGATGTATATCAATGCAAGCTGAGCAACTACACTACAGGCAGATCTCTGAATCCAGTTTCATGTCTCTGCTTAAAGTCTGCCCACTGGGCCTGGGTGGTTGCTGAGTTGGAAGTGTACAAAAATTTCTCCCCACTGTCAATCACCCTCAAACCATGTAAAAGAGAGTACACTCCAGTGAGTCTACCAGGAAGGAAACCGAGTAGCTTTTGCTAGATTTAAAGAGCCAAGCAATAAATGATCCTTAACTACTTGATGATGATGATCTATCTTCAGATAGTGTGCAGTCATTTTATGGATACCAGTTCTTCCAGCACCAAGAGTGACCAAGATGAAGTAGAAGGTGTTCGTTCCTTCCACATATGGAGCCACCGTTGCCAATGGATACCCTTCACTACTGCCTGACTTTGACAGCAATGTGCTTGATCACATAGCTGGTTATTTTACACTTCATGATATTACTTTGGACAAGTTAAACATTGGTATTTTAGCTCATACAAGCAACTATAATGAAAGTTGTTTTGTGAACTATTTCTTGGTGTTTTGTGATATAACGATCAAGACATTAATATAAACAGAAATGAACAGTATAATAAAGAAGAAAGTGTATCTTTTTTTTGGGAGGATTGTGCATGCTGAAGCCTTATACTGAAAAACATGTCTTTAGCAAGTAATGGTCAAAAATTCTTTTATTCAGACTACAATTTTTATGAAGGAATTCCTGAAGACAAAGTGAGCAGGCAAGCTGAACATGTGCCATGTGTCAACACAGCTGATATCACAACAAACTTATATAATTTTGATATTTAATAAAAAGTATAAATGATTGAAACTGATAATAACTAGAAAAGGTTAACTATATATGTAATAAGAAATGACAATATAAGTGATAACTATTTTGGCACAAGAAAACAAGTGATAACACATATATGTTGGAAACTCACTTGAGACTTAGGCCTCATTCCTGCACTTCTTAGTGCTTTGTGCTGCCTCTACTATAAAACTTTTACACATTATCAGAATCATAGCAGAGGATGAAGTATACTTTTAAAGTCATTTTGTTCACCTCACATGAATATCTTTGAAACTACATGGTAGTGTTTGAGTCTAAAGTCATGCTGTGTGGTTGAGAGTGGGATATTTTGTTTGATTCTGCTGGGATCATTTTTTCACAGAGTTTGGATTATGCAGATAGAAGTGATATAGGGTAGTAGGAAGAGAGCAAGTTGAGTGGTTTGCATGTTTTAAGGTTTGGTTTTATGCTGGCAAGTTTCCAGATGTTAGGGTTTTGTTGGGAAGCCAAAAGGTGAAGATATCTGTAAGTGCTTGGATTGCAACCAGGCTATAGTGTTTTATGTTAAAGTTTAATATGTTGGTGGGGCCTGTAACAAGAGAGTTCTTTAAGGTTTTAGTCACACAGCTTGTATCATTGGGAGTCAAAAATGTGTGGGCAGTTGTTTCAGGATGGATCTTTCACAACTTTCCCGTAGGTGTGCGGTTGGTTTATGGCTGATCTTTGAGTTATGTTTCACGAGTCAGCTTGTGTTCCTTGGAGAAGGGAGGTCATTGGAATGGGTAAAGAGTGCTTCATGAGTGGGAGTGGGCTGGTGCAATAAGAGTGAATTTTCTTTAATGTGCATCAGATTTTGTTGCTCTGGGTCTCTGAGCAATCAGATTAGTGATGGTGTTATTTAGAGTGGATGTGTTCTCTGATTTCTCACTGATGTTGACTGGTTGTGTCTGTGATGGATTCTGTGCTCCAAGAGGTGTGCTACCTGTGGGGAGGAATTTGTGTGTAGTGCTGATGAGTAGAATGTGATATTGGCAAGGTAGGCTGTTGTTGGAGTTAGGTTGGGAGTCTAGCTGGATGGTTACATAAGTTGAGGATATTGAGAGGTTGCACTTGGTTTAAGAGCAACTCACGCAGAGGTAGGTAGAGTGAGTGAGTGAGTGAGTGAGTGAGTGAGTGAGTGAGTGAGTGAGTGTGTGTGTGTGTGTGTGTGTGTGTGTGTG
>JAYMFT010213772.1:0-11468 GCA_038088735.1 Panulirus argus
ATTATTATTATTATTATTATCAATATTATTATTATTATTATTATTATTATTATTATTATTATTATTATTATTATTATCATTATTGTTGTTATTAATATCATTATTATCATTAGTATCATCAATAACTTGAAAGTAATAATATACGGAGGTATATAATGCATAATATTTTGTCTGTGGTGACACCGAAGAGCTTGGTGGAGCGAACAACCTGGAGGGGGCTGGGGACTAGTGAGAGAGTAAGGAGTGGGATATTGAGAGAAACAGGGCTTGATGTGCGTGATTATAATCTTGGTTTGGTTGAAGTGTGTGTGTGTGTGTGTGTGTGTGTGTGTGTGTGTGTGTGTGTGTGTGTGTGTTCCCTGCTTTACCTACATCAGTTTAAGATTCTTCATTTCTCTCTAGAAATGTTTTACGATCTGTCTGTGGCCTGGGAAGGTTCGTTATTAATCATGAGGTCTCTGACCAAGAGAAAATGTAGCACACGTCTTACGTCTGGCGTTGAGACTTCGGGTCGCTGGGCCGGCAGCGCCTACTGCCAGTAGAGGCAAACTGTCGTACGGTCTCTGAACGCGGATATGGTCTCCCTGTCGCTGACACAGGCCACTGGAACCTGGTCTTCCCTATTCACGAGAGAGCAAATATATGTCCTGTCCAGTCCAAAGTCCGTACTAAGAGTACAGCTTGCAGAAAGCAAAGGCGTTTCAGACGAGACTTAGCAACGTGGGAGACACGTCACACGCACACACACAGGTCACTCCGTAATAATCCATTGAGCAATGGACAGGGCAACGGCCTATGCAGGAGCGTAGGCTGAATCAAGTTTAATTACGTGGGAGGAGGGAGATCTTTCAGTATGACTGGACTGATTTCATTCAGAGTAATGACCGAAATGCACTCGCCATGAAGTTGTTCCTTTGTGCGGGGGAAGGTCTCCTCCACAGTACCGATCACGGCGTATCCGGTATGCTGGGAGTTATTGTCTACAGAGGGTCAGATTTTATCTTCAGCATCACATGTATTGTCTACAGAGAATCAGATTCTTTCCTTAGCATCACATGTATTGTCTATAGATGATCAGATTCTACCCCAGAATCACATGGACCTATGTAGGAATACCCTGTATGGAGGGACAGACTCTGTCTTTATTTCTACGTAACCTAAGTTTCTTAATATCCACAATGATTCACTATTACCACAGCATTCTCACTGATAAACGTAAAAGGAGTGTGCATGTTCAGAGAACCATCTTGAACACCTGAGGGGCTTAAATCCCAAATAATGAAACATCCCGATGGACCGTTGTCCATTGAAGAGAACAAATCGTAAACAGTCGTAACAGATGTCAAAATTGCCACTTAGTGCAAATGTATTCATAAGACCCTTGGGTATGATGGTCTGTACTTTTGACGTGGACCCTTATGGGTCTGGGGAAAGGCCAGGCCACCAAACCTAGGGGTCTTACCGCCGTGCTCTAGGTGTTGATTACATTCCATGGCTGTGCTTAATGACGGCGTCCTCTTATCCTTCGGCCGTAACATTTGATACTATTCGCAAGCCAATGGAAAGAGATTTTCCATCTACCGTCGTCAACTGATTTCCCCTTCCACTGCACGCCTCTTCCTCCACGACGGTGGCTGCAGAGTTACAACAGATTCGTGTATCACTGAAATCTCCAAATAACCAAACCCACGACTCAAAAAACAATGAAAAAACAGAACTTTGCCTCAGGTACGTGCACTATAATAATGATATGTTTGCGCATTTCAAGAACGCAACTGCGCGAAGAAAAAAATATCACCCAAATCAATTTTCTCTCCAATGAATATTTATGAACTTCGTTCGACCTTCATGACATTTCAGCCGCCAAACTATAGCCTTGTTTTGAGGAGGACAGGCCACGCAAACGCTTACTTAACGATGGAACAAAACCCCCAGAAGAGGAACCGTTAGATTGTACAACAGCGATAGGCGTGGGGTGGGTGGGGGGGGGGGAGGGAGACAACAACAAGAAGAGAGATACAACATAAAGAAGAAAGTGAGTCAATTTGGGCGGCGAGCCACGCAACGCCAAAACGAGATTCGTAGAGCGATCAAAAAGATACGGCAAAAACTCGCTCACCCTAAAGTGAGGCTCATACAGCAAACCCGTCTTTGCCCACAACACAACACGTCCGTGCCAAAACTGTTATCGGGGCTCATTGTTCATGCACACCAGATGTGCGTAAGCCAGCCCCCCCCCCCCCCCCCTGCCCGGGCCCAGGCTGACTAGGACACGCCTAAACGACCAACCCTCCAGTGAACCAGCTGGTCTCAAGATTATCCAAACGTCTCGGGTAAAAAAAAATAAATATGGAAATAGACAAAGAACTCTCTTTCCCGTTCATACTCCGACGTCCGGCCCTTCAGGCGTGTTATTTGGGTGAATATATTACCTAGAAATGGTAAGGATGGAGGCATGACTAACGTTGCTTTGGTGATCGCGCTGGTGTTGTGGTACAAGAGCTGGTGTTGTGGTGGAGGCGAGAGCCGTGCTGGACCCAGACAATGTGCAGGCATCACCCACCTGCAGCTTGAGGCTCATCCACTGAGACGTCCCTCCAATGACGCCGATGACTTTGCGTACTGCCGACGCAAAAGCACACGTCAGCCTCCCTCAAGCCTCCCCCTACTCCTCTCTCTCTCTCTCTCTCTCTCTCGGAGGCAGGCGGATGGATGGCCAGGTATACATACACCCGACATCACCCACGACCGGCAGAAAAACCCGGGTCGTTTGCCTTGCTCCAATAACGACGCTCCTCCTGGCGAGGCAAAGTCGAACCGCACGCAAGGCTCGCCCCCAACAACCACACTGTCAAGTTCAGCCGATCATCCTACTCTCCAACCGGGCTCACCGTCCCGTATGTGGCAGAAGACCGTGACAAATTACGAACGACACCGGACGTCGAGAAACCGGCTACCTTCACTCATCCGGACAGACTCGTATCTTTTGAACAAGTTCTGGAACACAGTTAACACGCATTGCGATGCAGCTTGAAGTTCTCCTGTGAACGTCTCCGCTGACAGTTTCCGGACAGTAGTGTCGTTCCTGATGGTTGCTGACTCGACCGAAACACGGTCAGCGTCAACCAGCGTCAGGCGTCAAACACCAACGTCCACGGCTGGGATTTCAGACAGTCCTGCTTGAGAAAGATCAAGACTTTACGCTTTGCATCTATCTTCACTATCGAAGGAATATCATACACCGAAGATACGTGATAACCTCACGTAAATATAAACTACCCTGGGACGTGAGACTAAGTAATCAATCAATCACAATAAGACGACAGTGTGATCGACCCTCGCGTAAATGGCCTAAGAGCCTTTTGACCCAGTGGCCGTATTGGTTCACACAGTTCACCTCTCTCCACCTTAGCTACGCTAACGTCCTCCAATACGACACTGCCGTCCTCCACCACTGCAATAACTTTCTCCACCACTTCGTAAAGAAATAAATCCACTTATCCCTCACTGGTAACAGAATTCCTTATCGTATCTTTATCTTAACACAGTTTAATCTGGCACCGCGGCGTCATTTCCAGCCACGCTAATATTCAGCTGGTGCTAATGTCATTATGCAAACCAACTCTCTTAATGAACACGAATGACAAAGTCAAACACGTGTCAAACTCACGCTTTCTCATGAAAGTTATGAGTCTGCTGTGGTCTGTTCAGTGTCGCGCTGCCTGATAACTCCCTTTTAGTAACTATTCCTTCATGTTATTCAACAGATCTTGGTACCCTAATTAGTAGTACGTTGTGCACAGCGTCTTCACATTTTCTCCAGCCAACCCTTCTTCTCGCAGCGAATAGGCGCTTTCCACTATTCATTTGTGGAAACCGACCGCTCGAGGATGAACCGTTATGATACCTCCTTCTTTCCTCGAAGGGCCAGGCTCTGGAGTTCTGTACCTCGTGTCGTCTTCTCCTCTTCCTGTAACCTTCCTGCCTTTAAGGGACAGGCCTACAGACATCCGCAGAGCCCTGATTAATTTCTAGATTCCATTTTTTTTCCCCTCACATCATTTTTCCCTTTCGCCAGAGATGGCCTTTGGCAGGGACATGTTTTGCCCGTGCCAGTTGGGTCCCTATAAACGATATATTCACAGGGATTCAGGGTGGGAGGGAGAGAGAGAGGGGGGGGGGTTTGTTTATATGGCAAGGGGGTGTGGAGGAAGGAGGTGGAAAATCTACTCACTAACTTCAAAATTTTCCTCACTATTTTTTTAGACTTTACCTCGTCCTTCACACCACCACCACCTCAAAAAGAGAAAAAAGGGGGAGGGGGAAAGTATTCCCATTTTTAGTCATTTTACAACTTGGGACTTGGCCTCGATGCGACCTCTCTGCACAACTGTATCCTTCGACATAAAGATAAAATCCTGCACAGCACACATGAAACATCCCTTTCTTAATAATGAGTACTTTGCCATAGTAATGTAAGTTGATGCATTGTAAAATAACGTCAGCGGTATCTTGGCTTGAACACTGTGTAAGACCGAATCTCTCTCTCTCTCTCTCTCTCTCTCTCTCTCTCTCTCTCTCTCTCTATTTATCTACGGTAAATTGCAAGGAGTTACAGGACTTGTGGACTGATTAAAAGATAGCTTCACAGCAGACTAATTAAAAGAGCTCAAAGCTTATCTGTTCGGCGGCTTGATCAGTAAGCCAGACGCTCAAAATGACTTGAGGCACTTTGTTCCTTTAAGGACGACTTTACGACGGATAAGACCAAAAGTACGACTCTATTGGGTATGGTGACCTGGCCTTTGGAAACCATGCCCAAGGGGGTCTAAGTACCATCGTGCTCAAGAGTCGTACCATCGAGTTCTAGGGTCGCATCATTGTGTTCAGGGTCGTACCCTCGTACTCAAGAGTCGTACCATCGTTTTCAAGGGTCGTACTATCGTGCTCAATAGTCGTGCCATCGTGTTCAAGGGCCGTACCATCGTGCTCAATAGTCGTCCCATCGTGTTCAAGGGCCGCACCATCGTGTTCAAGGGTCGTTTTCCGTCGTACTCACAATAGATGGACTATTTCACTGCACTAACAGATGTACAACTAATTACCAGACTGCACAATTAACCAGCATCCTCCTTGTCTCCCCTCAACCATCGTCAAAGTCGGGCACATTGTTATGATAACCTTTTACGAGTCTACTGGCTCCTTGTTCCCTCCGTTTACAGTGGATCTCAAGGAACAAAAGAAGAGTGTTTGTAGCAACGAATCTGTTAAGTACCAAGAACAGGTCTAGTGTTTCTAACATGAGTGTGTAATGTAACAAGAATGGGTTTAATGTTTGTAAGTGAGTGTGCAAGTAACAAGAAAGGGTCTAGTGTTTGTAAGTGAGTGTGCAAGTAACAAGAAAGGGTCTAGAGTGTCAGTAACTTGAGTGTGTAAAGTAAAGAGAATGAGTTTAGTGTCGGTAATTTGAGTGTGTGTAAATGCCAAGGATTTCCATATGAAACACGGCAAGTTTACGGTGTTTATAACAAAGCAACGACCTCGCTCGTGACTCTGCAGTCTCTGTAAGCGATCAGTTTATGACCCGAAGAAGACAAGAAACATTTATGGTCTTCGGAACTTCTGGTCTTGAAAGGAACGAATCTCCGGGTCGTCGTCTCGTGAACGCCCCTCTTTCACACTTGCCATCAATCGAACCTACACACACACACACACACACACACACACACACAATCACCTGGAGTGCTACAAACCACAGGGCATCAGTCGTTCCTCCCCTTCCTTCCTTCCTTCCTTCGGCCCCGTCCATAGCAACCTTCTCACTAGCGAGCCTTCACCACCTCTCCGGCCCATTCCTCCTTCACGCAAAGCCTTGATCCCGCCAAGCGAAGTTTAAGGACGGGGCGATCATGACCGCGCCCACGGACGGACGGACGGACGGACGGACGCTCGCCTCGCCTCGCCTCGCCTCGCACGGTTCTCCGGCAGAATTCCTGTAGGGTCGTAACGTCGTGTCCAAGGATCGTACCGCAGAACTCAAGAGAGCCGCACCGTCGTGCTCAACGGTCGTACCGTCTTGTCCAAGGGCTCAATCTTTAGTGGCATGTCACTGTGAACCATCATACTGTGTATGGCCGTTGAAGCGTTGCTAAACTAAAGGCAAATACCGAAGAAAACCTTTACGTGTATCTCTCACCGATGTCATCTGATTACCGAGTCAGTGAAGTCTGTCTCATGGCTTTCAGTACCTCCCAGTCGCAATCTCCTGTGGGATCATTTGCACGATCCAAAACGCATTTGTTACCTAGAGCGCTTGTAAGCACGGAAGGCCAAAGTTTATAGGGATTCTTAAAGATTTATGGAAAGTGTAATCTGATAAAAAAAAAAAATAAGGCCTCTCATTTCTTAATTATATTAAAACATTTCATTGCGATACGTCGGGAGAGAGAGAGAGAGAGAGAGTGTGTGTGTGTGTGTGTGTGTGTGTGTGTGTGTGTGTGTGTGTGTGCCCTTACCTACGAATACCTAAGACAAGATTTTGTTTTGAGAAAGAGACATACTGGTGTCCTAGAACACTGCATGAGCAAGCAACCCTGGAGAGGATCTGGTAGGGGAGGGACGTTCCCTAAGCCGGCAGACACAGGTACATATCTTACTGGGTAATGTATCACACCTCGGGCTGAACCAATCACCCCCACACGGCAGAGGTCGTGTGCAGTCACCTGAAGAGCCTAGCTAGCAACAGGGGCGCTGTAACTAAACATCTTGTATGAATATTACAAGACAATAGACGTATATTTTTTTCCTCTATGTTCGCTGAGACGGCACGGACAACTAAGGCCCTAATCAAGGCCATCTCATTAACGCTATATATATATATATATGTACCTCATCACCGCTACCTCCGCTACCACAACTACTACCACAACCACAGTCACGCCACCACTACAGAGACCATCACCACACGTTCACTGCCGCTGCCACCACCACCACCACTACCACCACAGTCAGTATCACCTGCACCCACCACCACCTCCTACGTCCCTGCACTATCACCACACTACCACCACCACCACCACAGTCACCACCACCACCACCACCACCACAGTTGCAAGAGGACGGTATAAGGGATGTCCGCTGAGGGCTGGCTGGCTGGCTGGCGGCGGGGCAGCAGAGCAAGGGAGTGGCTGGCTGGTGCCCCTGAAGCTGTGACGTAACGCCACACTGGTGAGATACGGCGCTTGGGCCTCCGCGTCCTGTTGTCTTGGTGCGCGCATCATCCCTCCCTCCCCTCCCTCATCCCTTCCAGGGTTACCTGATGGTGACCAGCCACCGAGGTGTGGGGTCGGTGTCGATTGATGTATTTGTCGATACATAAGTCTAGCTTTCGGAAAACAACTTACCTTACCTTACCTCACTTCACCTAGTCTTACCCTGTGGCAGCTTATTTCAACCAAGGGTATCCTACCTAGGCTTAGCTTTCCTCCTCCAGCTGATCTTAGCTTAGCTCAGCCCTGATACGCTGACATTAGCTTACGTTAGCCTACTGTAGTTAACCTCAGTCACAGCTTACATTAGGTTAGCTTGCTTACATATTTGCTTCTCTCAACTCAGCTTGGGCTAGGTCTGACTGGGTAAATAAGCTTTTACGTCAGGTAAATCAACATAAGGTGACAGCGAGGCTAAAAGTATATCAAAGTAGGTCAGTACTGAATAATTAAGCTCGGTGTCAAATTTCGCTTCCACACCACTTTTTATACTCGGTTGTCATCCGTGCATCGGGTTGCCAGAACAGTCAAGTCAGCGTCAGTAGACTTGAGGTCTCCCTCGCCGAGCCGTATCCACTTACTAATAATATGTAATTCTACAGTCCGATAATTCATGAGCATCGGTCACGCACCGGTGACAGGACTCGGTCGCCATCAGAGTTATCGCCTCTCTCTTCTAGATACCCGAAATCCACCTCACGTACCTAGCAGACACATTAACTGTTCGGTTAGTTAATCATCCAATTCTGGCACACTTAATCATCTGCCCACTGTGGGTCTGTGAGAGATCCTCAGCAAACCCCAGGGATCCATATGCCCAACCGCTCGCGGGATGTCCTTGGAGTGCGCAACAGACTTAACCGCTGACAACTGAAAACAAAACAAAAATAAAATCTGTAAAGCCAACCGACTCCTAGGATAAAGTCCACTTATCTTGTGGGTCTCATTCTCAGGTTCCTGACGTTTATTATGCAAACAGATGTCCAATTAACTGGTGAGTTCCTGTTGCATTTTTAAGCAGTACTGGCAGAGATGTTGATCATAATGTTCTTGGGTGAGGCTTGCCCTGACCTTTACCCTTTAAATGCTCTAATAATATCTGGGATAGTTGTTATGTGTTGCTGCTTGGTGACTGACTTGCTTCATATATATATATATATATATATATATATATATATATATATATATATATATATATATATATATATATATATATATATATATATATATACACCTAATTTCTCATAATTTTGAACAATGATTCTTTTTTTACGACGGGCGAATGCTGCTACTTGTTAAACTAATGAAATCCATTGTGTTACACATCACATAATAACTATCATTCTTTGTTTTTATACCCAAACATTAAAGAAATGAAGTTTTGCTAGTTGCTTACAGTCTTTGAAGCAAAACATTTACATATTCCAAATTCTTTCACCAGAGATTCAAATCTAAAACACTGAATTCAGTGGCAGTAGTAATTTTGCCACAAACTACGTAGCGACAAGGCAACGCAGGAGGGAAAACTCTCTCCACCAGCAAACTAATAGTAATCACACACACACACACACACACACACACACACACACACACACACAGAGCTTACGCCTGTCTAAAGGCAATGAGCTATTTCTATCACAGTAGCTTAACAACATGAGCATGATGATCCAGTGCTTGAGCACTTCGTACGAAGCTAAGCACGTAACTTGAGCACTACAATTTTCGACCCTTGAGCACGACGGTAGAGCCCTTAACCACGACGGTACAGCCACTGAGCACGACGGTACAGTCATCCAGCACAACGGCACGACCCTTGACCAGGCTGCTACTACGCCTTCTGGGTATGATAGCCTGGCCTTCGACCTACGGTAATCGAAAGGGGCATTTATACAGTGGGTATCACCGGGCACTGTCCCTTTAACTAACCGATCCCCCTTCGAGCCAAGACAAGCCAGTAGCGTCATCCAACTCCACCGCAAGCAAACTTTTATCATTCTTGCTAGTTTCATGCACACTAAAATACCTGCGACCTTTCTTGCTTCCGCTGCGGTTGATATCTGACGCCATCTTCTTCAGCCAGGACGAACAATTCCACCAGAACAAAACAAAACTGCCATTGACGAACTGGCAACCCGTCTCTTGAGGATGCGCGGACCGCGGTGCGCACTTCCAGTACGGTTGTACATTCTCATCCCAGAGTTTCCCTCAATCACGCACCAAATCGCTGGGAAACACTTCTCTGACCGAGCAGAGTCATGACTGTATCATTTAGTTTCAGCGGATATTAGATTATGTTCTTCATGCAAGCCTTGCCTGCGCTTGCAGTGTGATTAAATTTGTTTGTTCGTGCGGCCGATCGTAAGGCGCGGATGAAAGCGTAAAGAATTCCTAAAGCGTTTATAGAATTACATAGGCGTGTGTGTATGTATGTATGTATGTGTGTGTGTGTGTTTGTTTAATGACTGTTTATTAGTTCACTGAATTACCAGTACGATAAAATACGCGAAGAAAATTCATAGATCAATAAACAGAAGGGTACAAAAGGCTGCGGGGTGGTGAGATGGCAGTCATAAAGTCCTGACAAAAAGATGGCCTTTAAGAATAAATTTTACGAATCACGGAAGTTAAGAATAAATGTTACTAATCACCAGTTACATTCACGACGGCTAGAGCGAAGGTGTTTTCCTTAGAGGTCTGTTACTAGTCTGGACGGACTTGATGAGGCTGTGGTGGCAAACTGCAACTTGATGACTACGTCAGGAGACAACAGCAGGAGGAAGGGGCGGGGGGAAGAACGGTGCAGTACCTTCATCCCAGTGAATGAGGCGCAGGTGACGATTGGCTGAAGAGAGAGAGAGAGTCGGGACAGGAGCAGAGCGATGAGAACCGCCAGACAGGCGGAGTGATACGGACGCAGCGTGATCTAACACCTCGAATGTTTCCTACTACACCCTGGCGTGCAACGGACGTTTGTTGCGCGGTATGATATATGAATTATGTATGTTTAGCAAAGCGCTCTGCTGTCCCCTCGGGATTTTTCATTTATATTTTCTTTTTTTTATGTATCACCTGGCCTCTCCCTTCCTGATGTTTATTCACCGCGGCTGAAGCGGTGTGTGCCAAATAACCTCGCCAAGTCGCTTTCAACAATACCTTGAGTTGGCTTAACTAAGCCTTGATACTGCAGCAGCCTGCTAGGTAGGGATGGCGGCCACGATCACACGCTGGGGTGAGGCGGGGTTGTAGTGTGTACATCGAGGTATCTTACAAAACCTTTGCGTTGTGTCTTTAAGACTGCTTCGGTGACTGTAATTCTATATACTTATAAGAACGGTAATATAGCATCACTATACAACTGTTGTTATGAATAATTTGCCATCTAAATTTCGTATAAGGATATGAACAATTACATATCATTGAATTTATGTTATCAGGAACAACATTACTAATCTACTTTCACTTGGATACAAGAAGTGATACATTATCAGATCATAGTGATGTGAAAGACTCAGATAATTAACTGAAATTGATTATGAATATAAAAAAGATAATATATGGCTATAAGATGAACTGTGTTATCAAGAGAGAGAGCCAAGTGATAATACAGCGCTTTGAGGGAGCGCGTCTTCTCCAAGCGACATTCCCAGGAGGCGCCGTCCAAGGCGCCTCTGCCATTAAAGAAGCACAAGTGGACATCTATTACTGCTCTCACCTCGACATTCCAAGCTAATTCCTCCGCCTCTGACCCTAATAAATTCTCTATAAAAGAATCATTTACACATATACGTAGTATATAGCTAGTATATCAATATGTCACCTACGGGCCAAACAGCAACGCACAATCTAGTGCAATAAATAGTGCGACCCGGCGCGAGGTGAGGTCACGGGTACATGGGAAACAACGGCTGAGCGGATCTAAATTCGATCGAAGTTCGCCGGTACCAGGGTGCGAATCCCCCCCAACCCAGCCGGCCGGCCGGGGGCTCAGCTGATCGCCTTGGACTCGCCACACTGTCGTAACGACCCGCCCACACAGACTCAACAACTCTGCCTCAGTCTACCCCCGTCTGGCCAACACATCTCTGCATTCGCACTCGCTAAATATGATCTTAACCACATATTCATATTGAAGTTATATATATATATATATATATATATATATATATATATATATATATATATATATATATATATATATAT
>JAYMFT010213783.1:0-11467 GCA_038088735.1 Panulirus argus
AGAGAGAGAGAGAGAGAGAGAGAGAGAGAGAGAGAGAGAGAGAGAGAGAGAGAGAGAGACTCTAAGTGGTATATGCATTAGATATTCAGTTTGAGAGTCCCAAATTTTGAGATTTTAAATGAGGATTGAAATTGGAAATTTCCCAAGTTCAAACTGAATAAAATTTTTTTTGCCAACTTGAGTGAATCAAGATCTTTACTTTCTTTTATTAGTCTCCATTTAAGGAGATCCTGTTTGTGAACAAGTGCAGTAGGTGGTGTGTGAAAGTGCAATTTGCCAAAAGGAAGTGAAATTTTCATTTTTGAAAGTAACTAAAAGGCAACATTTTGGCAGTTTGAACATATAACCTCTCAGTTGTAGGGTAATTCATTCTAGTGAGATTTATTACTGTTACTAGTTGTACTTTTGGGATAATTTAAAACTTCTTACACTGTCTAAACCAGATATGGCTTGTATGGACTCTGTTACAGGAGTGTACCAAAACCAGTTAGTCAAGACCAGATCTACAAAGAGAAAGCTCGGTCTAAAGGAGTGAAAATAAGGCTACGCATGAAATACCAGACAGCAAATGTTTGGGGATATCATGGAAATCTATCAAGGAGCAAGATCAGAGGATGATGAGCTAGATCAGAGAATGATAACTATAGCCAGAGTTAAGGAAATTGAGGATGCAATTCCAGGATCATAAGAGAAGTCATGAGACTAAAGATGAAGAGAAAAACAGTTTATGAGAGAAGGTTCAGGAGATACCAAATCAGAGGAAAGAAGATGAAGTCATTAAAAAGCAGACAAAATCTGATGAGTTCTCTCTGGATGTACTAGAGGCTATGCAATCAGAGGAAAAAAATCTAATGACAAAATTGGTCAAGGAATTGCAGAAGCCTTACCAGGAGCCTTTTAGGTAGAGGAAAGGACAAAAGCACATATCAAATTGACTGGAATAATATCAAAAGCTGTTCAAGGAGACAGACGAGAGTAGAGGACATAACATGAAATTAAAGAAGAAACTTGCAAATAAGGATGTAAAGAGATATGTTGATAACATAAGAGTGGTGGATGATATGACTACTGTCTGATGATATGACTACTGCAAACAGTATACATATATTCAAGAGGTTGTATGAGAGCAGAGAGTTTTCAAGAGATGGGGCCCAATGAGTGCAAAACTCCCTCTCCGTACAGTGCAAATAGGTAATTATCAACTAAAACAAAAGGAGTTACTATAGAAACAGAGCAGTCCCTTGGAAATACACATATCATAATCAAAAGAAGACAAAATTGTTGTATAGCACTTCTGTGATATAAATCTGTAATTCTCAAAACTTTTCTGCATTTTCTATTCTATATGATAGATTAACAATTCATCTGCTTACCTGATACAGTAAGTCTTACAAATTTACATACTACATTAGTTGCATACCTGTTGTGAAGATGCTACAGAGTTAGTTACAGGATGACAGTGGCATAACAGATTCCAAGAAAAAGGTCATGCTTAACAATCCTTCTAAACTTCTATGACATAATGAGCTTTGTTTTTGACATGAAAAGGATAGAAGAATGGATTCCTATCTTGAATGCCAGAAGGCATTTCGTTCTGTTCCACACTGGAGGCTGGTTAAAAAACTGGATTTTCAGGCAGGCAGTGAAGGAGATTACTTTGATGAGCTGAAAATTATCTTACTGGAAGAGTACAGAGGACACATGTCAAAAGAACCAGTTCTAAATGGGTTAGGGGCAGCCAGTGGTTTGAC
Organism: Panulirus argus; assembly: GCA_038088735.1. NCBI lineage: Eukaryota > Metazoa > Arthropoda > Malacostraca > Decapoda > Palinuridae > Panulirus > Panulirus argus. Next base: position 1,752 of record JAYMFT010213783.1, read on the forward strand.
AGGGTTCAGCCTTGGGGCCATTCTTATACTCATTATATAAAATAACTTGTCAGACGGACTAGAAAAACTGGATTTATACCTAAATGTGTTTTGTGATGATACTGAGGTCATAACGGAAGTAAGGAAAAATAATTGCATCAACCTACACAAGAACCTAGAGAAATTTCAGAGCTGGTCCAATACATGGTCAATGAAGTTTAGACCAAGTAAATGCTAAAATACTACATATGTGGCAACTGAATGCTGTGATTTTGGTAATTCTACAAGTAATCAAGTACTCCAAAACTTAAGCCAGGCTACCTATATTAACCACTGTCAGATAGTCTGTGACTTTCCTGATTAAAAGTAATACATTACTAATAGAGCTTGGTAGAGGTAAATGAACATCCACACGATGATTCAGATGAATTACAGTGTGTCTGTAAAAAATGAAGAAGATAGTTAGAAAGCAAACGGATGATTACACGCAAAGGAAAACCTACTTAAGAAAGAAACAACATGGATGTAGGGAAAGGACATAATTCATAAACTTCTATGAGAGAGAGAGCTCCATTCTAGAGTGGTGAGATGGATGAGAAGATAGTGTACTCCTGAAAGCTCAGAAGGTTTCTAACTATGAAGCAAATTGGAGGCTAGTAAAAGAGCTGGATTTTCAGGCTGGCATAAAGGAGAGACTCCTTTTATGGACAAAAACTTAATATGGTGGAAGGGAACAGAGGGAACATCTCAGATGAACCTTCTTGAAAAGGGTTAGAGTTATCATTGTGAGAGCACATTATGGGAGACACCAGGTAGTACATGCAGAGGGCATTACAGGGAAATATTCATGTGGTACATGCAGACAACATTACAGAAAACATGGAAGTGGTACATGCAGACCACATTATAGGAAACACTCACATGGTCATGTTGACCACATTATGGGAGACATCTGGGTGGTTGGTGCAAATCACATCAGGGGAGAAACCCAGGTGGTATATGCAGACCACATTATGGGAAATACCCAGTTGGTAAATGCAGACCACTTTATGGAGAAACACCCAAGTTTTACTGTAGACTACGTGACAGAAAACACCCGGGTGGTACCTGCAGACCACATTACAGGAAACTCCCAGGTGGCCATGCAGACCACTTTACAGGAGATAACTGGGTGGCATATGCAGACCACATTACATGAGACACCAAGGTGGTAAATGCAGACCACATTATGGGAAACACCCGGGTAGTACATGTAAACCACACTACAGGAGACATCCAGGGAGTATGTGCAGACCACATTATGGGAAACACCCAAGTGGGACATGTAGACTAAATTACAGGGGACATTTGGATGATGCAAACCACTTCACATGAAACACCCATATGGTACATCAAAACCTTGTAATGGGAAACATCCAGACTATATTATGAGAAACACCCACATGGTTGTACAGACCACATTACAAAGGACAACTGGGTGGTACATGAAGACCACATTACAGGAGAAACCCAGGTAGTACATGCAGACTACATCATGGGGAACACCCAGGGAGACATCCTGATGGTACATGCAGACCAGAATAGGGAAGACATCAAGGCGGAAAAAGCAGGCCACTTTACAGAAGACACCTACTTGGTACACGCAGACCACAATATAGAAATTAGAAATGCAATATCTGAAATCAATGGAACAAGAGGGGCAGGAAAATATAGCTTACACAAAAGACTCGTAAAGATTACCCTTATAATGGGGTATAACAGAGAGGTGGAAATCACGCAGGTAAACAAAAGGTTATTCAAAAAGATAATGGTAAAGAAGCATACTAGGGAATGGAATCAAATTCAATCTTTCCTGGAGGATACACAGTATGAAAGAAGGAAGGAAAAAACAAAACAAAGGGTATGGACCTTCTAATAGAGGAACCTAAAGTTTCAGATACTGCTGGTGGATAATGGTCTTCTCAGAGTATGTAAAGAGAAGAGTTATGTGAAGTAATAACTGAATAGCAGAGTGTAAAATCCTCTCAAAGAAAATTAAAAAGAATAAACACTTACTGAAAACAATGAGGGCACAATCAGTTATTGACAAGGAATATTTGGATTAGTATGGGGGCAGAAAAATATCATGAAATATATGCTAAGGATGCATTATAGAAAATTTCCTCTACCAATGTGCAATCAAGCACCCTGGAGTAGGAGGTGAAGACATGCCATCATGATTAAGAAGCTGAACCTGACTAAGAACAAAAATATGATGGGATACGGATAAAGGAAATTTAGTCAAGACCTTAATCTTGAAAGGAAACTAGTTATAGAAATCTATTTGTGAAAGGGACTTTAGGGTCAATACAATACAGTACACACCTGATTGCCAGACCACAACATTAAGAAATTTGTTTAGGAAGCATATTGTTTGTTGGTTAACAGTAAAATTGCATTTAAGAACATGAAAGTAAGATTTTTAAAGCATATAATAGCCTAATCAGAATATAATCAAAGTTTGGTCAACCCACTTGTAAAAAAATGTTAAGTTTATAAAGTTTGTGATACTTGCAAAGCCTGAGAAGCTCTTGATAATTAAAAAGTCAGTGACCTTTTGTAAGGCATAGGAAGCTTGTAAAACTGCAAGAATCTAACAGAGACAATGAAAATGTAAAGAACTTCATTACTGGACACTCTGATACCATCTCTAGAGCTCAAACAGCTGGATAACATAAGCAACATTAATAATGATTCAAGCAGACCATGTATTAATCTTATTTCAATAAGATCATAACACTAAATGTATTTTTCTTGCTTTACTGTGGTAACTGCCTGTTTTTTTCACAAATGAGATGTTACTGTGTTTCCTGCTGTTATGCATATTGTCAAATGAGGAAAGGGGCTAACTGCTAGTCAAACAAGCCAGTACATGACTGGGATGGTGGACTTGTGTTAGTTTTTGCTGATGACTGGTGAGCACCTGCTGACCATTTACTGAGAAAGAGGGAACTACTCCATTAGACAGACTGACTTTTCAGTTAAGCGACTGCCAATAAAAATCATAAGCATAAATCTCAAATAGCTAATAATCAAGTGCAGGAAAAAATTCTTTAATGTCTCAAATGATCTTAAAGGTTTCAATGTATGCAAGTGAAGTGATTCTTGACAATCTTCATAATATCCTCATCTCTTCCCCCTTTCTTTTTTGTCTTTTAATATTTATCATGCCAGAGGCCAATTTTGTTCATTTTTTTTCTAATATGTCACATATTTCAGTTTCCCATCTTTCTAATTTTCCCATCTTTCTAATTTTGTTTACCTCTCTCAATCCCTATAAATCAAGTGCACTATGGGATCATTGCCTTCCCATTTAAATCATGATTACCAGTTAACAGATGAACATACTGTCATTGCTTCACTCAAGGATCAAGCCGGTGTAAGGTGAGGTACAGGGTGTTAAACAGTTCTACCTTCTTATGCAGCAGCAGCACAGATGATTGTGGAGCAACAGAACTAGCACCTGCTGTACAAATTCATCAAACTAAGGCCTCATCATAAATTTGCTATCCTTAATGGACACAACAGAAAGGAAAGAAAAAAATGGGTATAATATGCATTTCGACTAATACTGAATTAATCACTTCTTTCAGTGCTGTTAAGCACCAGCATTTGTAAATAACTATAAAAATGCTGTGCAGTTCAATACAATCAAATACATGGTTCAGTTTCTGTGAATAATATTTACTTGTTTTTGAAACAGGCACTGTAAATGTGCATCTTATGTATGTGAGACCAGTTTGATAATTCAAAATTAATCTCAAATAAAATAAAACAAGTCTTTACAGAAGCTCGGTAATTACTGTGATTGCCTGAAAACTTATATTTACTAAGTATCTAAATAACAGAACTCTTTCAGCAATACTAGTCATAATTACATCAGGTTACAATGTGATAATATTCAGCAAACTGTAACCATAGATAGATCTAACTGTACTTCACCTGATGATAATTAATCACAAGTGGTCATAGTTACCTTAGAATATAATCTGTAAAACTGAAACAGCTGTTAATGATATGAACTTGGCTACACTAGGCCAGAACTTTAGCAGTGGTTTGATCACTGCTAACTGAAATAATTTTCATCAGGTATAAGCATCTTATCAAAAAAAACTACTGGCTGTGGCTAAGGCAATATGTAACATAATTAGTGTGGTTTACTATACGTCTTAAAGTTTTCAACCAATCATGTGACAGCTGAGCAAAGCAATAATTTCCAAATAACTTGATATGATACATAATTCAAACAGATTATATTTCTGAAAAAAAATATCTATTATGTGCAGTGATACTACAGTATGTAGATAACCAAAAAATATACCTTAATTCATTCTTAATTTCCAACATTCAAGCCAACATGAAGCCATTCTCTACTGAAGCCTACAAATATCCTTACCTGAGCCAAATTATAGAGTTAATATGACTAAATTATCTTCTACTATGGCCCATAAACCACTACAAATCATAATATGAAGAACAATTTTAAGTACCACAGATCAACTTCAAAACTTTATGTTTAGTTTGTTGATCAGTGGGAATATTATACCTGATTCTCTGATGTAAGACTTGACAGCCATGATATTAGACGTGAGACTCAACCTTAAGAACATTTTAGACCTCAACATTATTTGCTTTTATTAAATGTAACATTAAAAAACTTAAAAGGAAACACAACAGAATAGCCTAAGAAAGCTTACCCTATGCGTGGGAATGTCATCGTCACGCATTTCATCCAGATTACCAGAGATGGCGCGTTTCAGCTCTGGCCCTGCCTCGTGCAAAGTTCTCAAACCTATGGAAGTAATTTTAATTCTAGAGTTATACATAACTCTGTTTTTTGAGTTTTTCTCTAAACCTTTCAATTACCACCATTACTTTTCCAGTATCTGTAATTCAGCCTTGCAACTGACTTACATCCTACTTTTAGCCCACACTAAGACTTTCAAATTTCTTTTCTTATAGTCTGTTTCATGTGTTTTGCACAAGATACTACAAAAACTATATTGAAATCAAAGCAGTTTACCAGTGTTACATCATACATACTAGGGCATTAAAATTAAGGTTAGAATACGCAGTAAAAAGTTCTTGTTTCAATTTAAGACACTGGACAACTTAGGTTGTCTAATTGGATTAAGAGCTTATATGTACCTGATTCTCTCCATGGAACTGAGAACAGAATTTGTGATTACAGAGAGATAAAATTCTAGGCTATCTATCTGTCAATATCTCTGACGTCTGTTCCCAACTGGAACTCCCTCAAGGGAGTGGCCTTGGCAATAGTCTCCATAACTGGTGAACTCCAATGCCAATTCTAAGCAGACAGGTAAAAATACAGAAACACAGGTAGATAAAGAGATAGAGTAAAATGTCTTTAGTTCGGAATGGTTGGGACCAAGAAGTTGCCATGCTAAAATTTTTCCAAGAGTATAGATAGTCAACACTTCCATAAGTGTAAGGTGTACATAGATGTACCTGCAGATATGAGTCACTGTGTAAGCCTCATACTCATGCTGTTAAAATAGCTGACTGTGGGTGAACCTGACCTCGTGAGGAAGTGTTTGCTTCTTCAATTACCCAACAAAATTCCCTATTTTTTCTTAGTTTTTAGTTTTAATAATTGTTTAATATACTGCTGTACAATAATTTGCAGTAAATTACAATACCTGTAAATGTAAGGTGAACCTGGAAGTACATATATGTACATGGAAAAACAATCACTAAGTAAGCCGTGTCCACACAGTTACAATGTCCGACTGTGGCTGAACTCATTGTGGGGAAATGGTCTCTTCTTCAGCCATACAAAATCATTCTCTGTTTTTCTTGGTTTTTTTAGTCTTCATGATTGTAAAACAGCATTTCATTAACTGAATGTTAAATCACATGAACTATAAGCATAAAGTTAGGCGAGTAAACTTGCTGTTACAATGGTTGACCAAGGCTGATCTCAATGTGAAGCAATCTTATTTAATTATATAATAACATTATCTTTGCTCAGTTTCTTTGGCTTAAAAATTACTGTAGGTATTATTCTATTACATTCTGTAGCAAACTTCATGAATCATAAGTATAATATGACCATGACTGCACATACAAAAATGAGTAACACATTAGTCGTGTGACAACATTGTTACAAAGGCCAATTGCAGCTGAACTCATCGTGAATTGATCTCTTCTTGTATCATATTATAGCATCATCTATTTTTACTTCGTTTCTTAAATGAATATGCATGTACATACAAAAATTATTCACTACATCAGGCATAAGCCCAGGCTGTTACAATAGCCTATGGCAGCATAACTCAGGAGAGGGCAATCTCTTCTTCAGTTATACAATGATATTCTCTGTCTTTACTTAGTATCTCAGTCTTAATAATTGTTTTGTATACTGTTCTATTGCATTTTGCTGTAAATCATATGAAAAATAACCCTAAAGTGTATGAATGTGTAAACATGTATACAGATACAAACCACTAGGTAATGTATACAGATAAAAGTCACTAGGTACAGTGGCCGACTGTGGAGTACCCAAGCAACTGCAGCACCTGACAGCAGAGTGGCACTTTTTCAAAACATAAAATTTTTGCCAAACTATGTCAAATTCTGTTATTTTGCAGAATATGCAAGTTTCTGAACAACAGAATGCCAGATTAAAGTCATCTCACTATATATAGATACAAAGAGATAGATGAAGTAATAAGGTCTAGGTTAATATATTAAAGTTAACACATGTACAGTCAAGCACTGCTCAGTTATACACATCTCACTCTCATGCATCACTGGTGTTTAATATGCTAAAATGAGACTGTCTACTACTTTGCTTTCATCCAGACTGCCTCAATAATAACATCACTGATTTTGCTATTGCTGTTTTTCTCTTTTTAAGGAACATGGCTGGGATTCCATCTGATCCTGGAGCTGAATTTTCTCTGTGTTGATCTGTCACTTTGATTATATCATCATCTGATATTTGAATCAATAGTTGAGTGCATTTTCATTATATTCGCTAAACAGTTCATGTTTCAATTTCTCCATATATTTTGAGCTGAATACTGACTTATGCTGTATTGTTCAATGAACATCATGCATATCTCCAGCACTTTAGTGGTTGTCAAGCTTAGCTCCTCTAATCCAGGTATCTGTCTTTCTTTCTGTCTCACCTATACGTAGACTGCTGGCAATCTGTTCACAAAAATACAATCTCTCCTTGTCACACATAACACCTGACAACATAACTCATCCTTTGTAACTCTAGATTCTTCTGGGGTGAGTGCTATGGACTAGCCTGGCCTTTTGGCAAAATGGTAGGAGCAATAGATAGAAACAGCAGGAAGGAACAATAGACAGCAGCATTATGTAGAAACATTTGGTAGTAGTAGTATGTAGGAACAGTAAGCAGGGGCATTAGGTAGAAGTAGGAGGTTAGAACTAATATTAGATAAACACATTAGGGAGAACTGTTTGGTAGAAACATTAGGTAAGAGCCCCTGGAAACACAGCGCTAGAGTTGCCCTCTGCCAGTGGCCTGTTTAGGGTGAAGCACCAAAGGATAAGAAGTGGCACTGGAGTTCTTTTGCTGTGAACACCCCCTTGAGGGAATTCACAGTCATTTTTAAATTTACCTCTTCTCTTCAATCGTCTAATCTCTGTTTTCCTGTGTTTTTCTTTGATCATGTATGTGAATAGTAACTCTAGATTTCTTTCCAGGTGATTTATAACTTTTGCTTATTTAATTTTTTGTTCAATTCTATGGGATTTCATTACTTCTATGTCTACACTCTTTATTTTTCCATCCAAGTCTTTTATTCTTGTCTCTTTTGTCAATGTCCTTTTATGCTTTATCCAAGCTTTTCTTCAATCCATCCAGAGTTTTCTGTCCTAAGCATTTTCCATTTGTACTTGTTTCCCTTTTCTTTGGTATCTTCTCCATAATAAATTGGCCTAGTCTCTCAAAGTGTACATTTCTGTTTGTTTCTAGGTTATTGTGTCTGATGATCTCATTCCCATTTCTATTTAGAAAATCTCAATTATTCTTTCCAGTCTGATGTATTGCGGTGAATATGTTTACACTATACTTACTGATGTTCTCTGTTGCAGTGTCATATTCATATTCATTCATTTCCATTTTATATGCTTTAGTGATTTCTTTGATACTGTGATCTGTGACTTGTATCATTTACTTCAACACCTGAAACATTGCCATGTCATTTGTAAATACAAGATCTACTGTATTGCTCCCTTGATGGTCTGTAGTTAGCTTCACAAGGCTTAATGAGTCAAATAAATCAATTAGCCTCCGGAGCTGTTCTCTTTCACTTGCTAAACCATTATTCATTTCTTTTAAACAGCATGTACATCCATAATCTACTCTTTCCTGCAATTCAATAAAATGAATGCTAATGCCATTAGCCCATATTAGTATTGGATTAGGTTTCTCTAATTCCTTGAAAATTTCTTCATCTTTTGCTTTAATAATCTTAAAGATCTTAGTATTGTTTCTGATAGTATGTTACATATGTAACAAGTTGAATTGTGTTTACATTTAGGGTGCTCATTATAAATAGTTCACATTTATTGTGACTCATCTTCACTGTTTTCCTTCTAGCCTATTATGGACATAAACTGTAACACCTACCTGTTTGAATTTGGTTTTATCTGCTCTAAATGTTTAAAACTATTCCAGGTTTGCTTCATCTTTCACTTTTTCATTAAGCAAAGTTTCTGAAACATTTCTCAGGATGGTGTTATCAGCTGTGTATTCATTGACATAAGAATAATTCACTTTCATTCTTATGTTTTCACTTATTACACTTTATGTCTTATCTCCCAAGGATTCTCAGTTTTTTTATTTGTCCTCCGCTGGTTTTTGGTTATTGTGTCTTCCCTCATATTGTTTAATTTCTTGTGTATAGTTAGTTCATTTCTGTTTTCAAAAGGGGTTTTCTTGATCCAAATCATGCTGCATGATTTTAAAACAGTTCTACTTCCAATTCTGTTAGGACTTTCCCTACTCGGTTCATTTACAAAAAACTTCCATTGGTTAGGTGGGTTTCTGTATTAGATTTAAAAACAGACAAACACTTAAGGTGTATTGAAATTTTAGTTTTTTGGACAATCTGAGAGTCCTGCTGCCTCTGGGAAACACATCACTGGAGTTGCCCTCATCTAGTGGCCTGTCAAGGGTGAGGCACTAAAAGCTAAGAAGTGGCACTTGAGTCTACTTGCATTACATAATTATCTATTCTTGGTATATCTTGGACTGATTTCAACCCATTTTTTCTGGCAGCACATTTTACTAAGAACCATGTAGTTCTTATCTCATGAAATATTCTCAGTTATTCATTATTTATGAAAAAGAAACATGGCTTTTTTCTTTTATAAATTTAAACTTTCACATTGAAAAACTCGTGCTTTTACCAAAAGATGAAAATTTTCTTTTCTCAGTATAAATTCTCATACTGAGAAATGCAAATTTCTTATCTTTTACATAAAATTGTTGTATTCCTTGCTGAAGGATATATTCAGAAAGACAAGTACTACAGCTATGGAATATCCACCCGCTGCTGCACTACCTTCTCTCCTGCCCGGCTACCACAGCCCTCAGACCAACGCCGCCGCCACCCTCCCAGCCTGCAGGTGGCGGCCTCCTCAGTAGCCGTGAGGCCAGGGCTGCCCTCCTCGTCCGCCACACCCCCACTGAC
>JAYMFT010213794.1:0-11467 GCA_038088735.1 Panulirus argus
CTAAGGCTCAGTCCTCTGTTCTTAACGCTACCTCGCTAACGCGGGAAAAGGCGAATATGTATGAAAAAAAAAAAATACAGAAGTGAATGTATGTATGTAAATATGTAACAATGAACACTGATGTCATTTAATGAAACTGTTTGTATTGTAAGGATCATCGTCCTTACCTTCCCCTCTCCTCCACCTCCTCACGTGAAAATAAGTAGATATGTGTAACAGTATTTTTGTGAAGAGTAACCATGGATAGTGATACGTGTCATTTAGTGAATTTGCATAACAAGGGGCTCATCCCCCTTACCTTCTGCTTCCCCTGCCATCCCACCACTGACATATAAGATCTGATGGCTCCCTTGTTTTTACATATTTTGTACTTTTACATGTATTTCAATCATTTTGTAATGGGAAACATAATTTGAAGAATCTGCTTTTAGTCCATTTCATGTTCAACTTTTTGCAAGTCACCCTTGCTACATGCTTAGTCTGCCTCAACGCAAAATCTCATCTTAAGTATTTGTAGGTAAGGTAGGTAATCTTTCTCATCTTGAAAGTCAGAATTTATGGTGTTATAAACTACAGTAATTGCTGTTATAAGCTTTTCTGTTCCTTTCCACAGGTGGAACTGGTGGAACAGTGTTATACGTTCCATGGCTGTGAGTACTTATTACAGTTTTGTGTCTCACTGGTAACTCAAATGCCTCCATCTGGATACCGGTTTAATGATAACCGTGATGGTACCACGTCAATGTACCATGGTTCCACTGGGAAGCTCCTTGTCACCTTCCGGAATGAAAACCGGGTGAGTACGGATTTTTTGATGGTTGCCTTTGCTTGAGTGTATGGCTTATTCCTCCCCAGTTATAGAGCATATCTGTACATAGCATTTGTAGAAGAGGCTTATTCCTTATCCTGCCTTCGAGCCCTAAGATCCTTTTCAATGGAGCTCTCGCAGTGCTCTGAAGGCTAATCTGGTCCATTGATCAGGACCACATGTTAGTTGGTATGGTGAAGTGTGTTTATCTTTGATGGGTGTCTGGTGGATAATAGAGAGTAAATTTTGTTGTGGAAGTTGCATATTGGACATGTGAGTGTATTCATATGTTGAGTAGATGGTTATAATGATTTGGATGGTGTCCAGATTGTTCACAAAATGTAACTCATACATGTCCAGGGCTGTAGGTCCAGAAGGGTGTATGTCTGGTGAAGCAGAGTCTAAGATTGAGTAGGAGAGCAGTTGTGTTGTGCTTGTTGAGTCCTTGTGTAGTCTGAATATGTTTTAATAATATTGTATTTTCTTAGGGACAGGGGTTCCTTGAGTATAGGTTCCTGAAGTGTGCATTGCTTGAGCTTTTTACTTAAGCTTTGGCATTGGTAGTTAGTTATGAAGTTGTTTGTATGGTAGGGGTCATGTGGTTTTGCAAATAATTGGTTGCCTAGCTTGGAGTTTAGGTTGCTAAAGTGTGAGGCGTGGGTAAGCTGTGTATTTCTCTTTCGGGGTTGGTGGTTGGTTTTCATGAAGTAGTTTAGGTGGGAGGGTCATAGGCTGTTGCATAGAATTGGATGCTGAGCATATTGAGACAGGATTGCATTGGAAATATTTTTGTTTTGTCTTGCAGGTTTTGAAAGTTAGTGGTTTAGAAGCACCTTGTTTTGTGTAGTATTTAATTTTGATATGTTTCCATTTGAAAGAAGGATGACTAGTAGGTGAGGGATAGTTTAGGTTGGAGTAGATTAATTGTTTTATAAGATATTGAGAGACTCCTTTTTTGTCTGAAAATGTTTTGTATGTCTGTATTTGTGTTTATATGGGAAGTGGTTTGGGGAAAAATGTGGAACGGACTCGGGCCTGATTTTAGATAGGGGCTGTGGTTTTGGTGCATTACACATAATAGGAAAAGATTGGATGTAAGAGGATGAGGCCATTTCTTTTTATGTTCTTGATGCTGCTTTACTAATGTGGGAAATGGCAAATAAGTACGAAGGGAGAAAAGAAAGTATATTTTATTTCATACTTTTTCATGCTTTACTTTCACTGTATATTTATTTCATGAACATTCCCCAAAAATTCAATTAAAAAAAAATTGTCTGGATTAGATCATTTTTGGTGCATTTCTAGCTTGAAATGACCATGAAGTTTCCTTATGTGGGATGAGAATTATTGAATACACTTAATCGGAAATTTATGTTTTTCATAAGAGAATGAGTGAAATTTGATGAAAACATTTTTCTGCATATAATGGTAAGATTGAGTGATATGATTGAAGGAGAAACCAGTTATATTCCATATGTATGAGTTTGTAATATTTTACAGAATATTATCGTAATTCATAAGTATCTTGATCTATATTTGTGTAGGTATCAGAAAATCATGTATGTAATAAAAAGATTGTTTGCACTATCTGGCTTAATTCCCAAATATCTCCTCTATCTCATGTGCTGTAACATTTCTCTTCTTTTGAAAAAGAAAAAAAAAGTTTATACAAACGAACAAAATCTGAGATCAAAGACCCACTTTTTATAAAAACATATCTTCATTACAATTTCTCTGTACTGTTAAATACCAAATACTTTATTATGTAATATACTCTTTCAGTGCATGTCATAATGATATGCATATAACTTAACTTATGGTTGAAAATAAAGGAAAATTTTTACGTTGCTGTGTTTGTGGATCAGTTTTTGTTTGTATTTACCTTTAAGCTTACTGACATCATGCACAGAGGGTAGTTTTCCATGCAGCCTGGTGGGCATTTTGGAGGCTTGATGATATCTAGTAATGTATGGAGTAGAGGAAAAAATGTCTAAACATGAAGTCCATTGCTTATATTTTTTGATCATAGAGTCCATTGCTCTCCTTATCTTAAAATGGGGTCCTTTGCTCTCCATATTTTAGCACAGGGTCCATTCCTCTTCTTGTCTTAACTCTGAGTCCATTTCTTTCCCTTGTTTGAACACAGTTGAATAAAAGCAAGGTTATTAGGTGTAGCAGGGCAGAGGGACAGGTTAGCTGGGATGTGAGTTTGAATGTGAATGGAGATAATTTGGAAGAAATGAAGTGTTTCAAATACTTGTGGATGGACATAACAGCAAATGGAGCTGTGAAAGTGAGCTCTATGGAGAAATATATTTTGATATTTAACTGTTAAAAATGTTTAGTTCTGCATATGCAACTTTTACAGTGAAGGGGGAAAGAAATTCCTGCATGCCTTTTCCTACCTCAGTGAGGGATTGCTGGGTTGGGATAGATGATTGAGCTTTATATATATGAATATATATATATGTGTGTGTAATGTCATATTTGATTACTGTTTCTCAAGTTAGTGCATTCATTCACATCCATTCTCTGGCTGCCATGTGCACTGCACTGAAGCTACAGCCCATGTCCTCAGGCAGTCTCCACAGACCTTTACATGGTTTCCCTCAGCCACTTCACAAGCCCTGGTTCATTCCATAGACGCTACCTCAACCCCAACCACATTGTTTCAGTTTACTCTATCCCATACATACCTTTCAGCCTCCTCCATGTTCAGGCCCTACAGTCTCAAAATCTTTTTCACTCCATCCTTCTGTTGCCATATATGTTTTGAGCACATTGTAAACAGAGTGGACAGCTCAGGTAAATTGTGCTAAAATTAGCAAAAATGCTGGACCACATATTTGAGGAGTGTATGCATTTTACAAACTGATTTTCAGCATAACTCATCCGTCAGATTGTGGAGGGCATATAGGCCTAAAGAGCTAGGCCTCAAACAACCTGATTGGATAGAGGAATATTGCAACAAATTGGGCACCGACATAGCGTAGAGATAACTAACCCCCCAAAATTAATGAGATAAAATTGAGGCCCAGAACACTGGTCTTAGGTAGGACTTAGAAATGACAGTGCTGCTGGAACCTGTGGTTGAAGGCACATCCTCACAGGCACTCATTTTGCATGCGTGATCTTCAACCTAGTGCTGGTGCAGCTGCTCTGTGAAACATCCATAAAGAACTCATATCCTCTAATTTTGATTTCTGCACATAAAACCAAAACCAGCTTGCCTAAAGAAAGTAGATGAGAGAGATAATGCAATCTGGAGATAGACATTTCCCTTAAAGGGCCAGTTTTTACTTCTGTGACATGTTGTCTGAGATTCTGATCAAAGTTTTGGTGAAAATTAATGATTGCCATTCATATTTTCTTTGATAAAGAAGGATGGATTCGTAGACAGATTTTGACCTTAAAAATTGTGATAAAGGGAACTCTTGAGCTCAGCTGGAGCCAGGAACATGCTTGCGCTTATTGGCTGGAGAACAGGGAGACCAAATTGAGGATGGAAGGATGGAGTGAAAAAGACTTTAAGAGATCGGCACCTGAACATGCAAGAGGGTGAAAGACGTGCACAGGGTAGAGCGAATTGGAATGATGTGGTATAAAGAGGTCAACGTATTGTCAGGGGATTAAACTAAGGTGTGTGAAAAGTCCAGGGTAAACCCTGAAATGGTCAGTGGGGCCTGGTTGTGGACAGGAAGTGTGTTAACGGTATATTTAACATGACAGCCAGAGATACAAGAATTAAATTGAAGACGTAGAACAGTCAGTTGATATACAAGGAGGAGACGTAGCTAAGATGCAATTGGTAAACAAGCGTTACCGAATGGTGGTGTTCGGGCCTAGCATCAAGCCTGTCATAAGATTTTTATTATGTGGACAGGAAAGGTAACTGTTTACATATTTTGCCTGCAACAGAGTTACCCAGTTGGTATATACCTTCACTATTAATATTACATTTCTTCTTGTATATAATAGTAGAAAATTCAATTGTATTTCTCGTGGTAAAGGATTTACAGTTACTAGCTGAAATAACGTTACTCTAGTCAATACAGTGGTCATAATTTTCGCTGCATGGCAGATTAGTTAATATTTAATGTCATAACAGAGTTGTGTGCGTCACAGTCGTCTTTGATCCATTGTCAATGATATTACGCCGGACATCATGTTGACTCTATGCTCACTTGTTAGTGATGTTAGGATCAAGGTCGGTCCACCCCGGCCAATCAGGTTACGTCGGGTTGTGACGTCATGTGCTACGTCACCGCACATTAGCCACTGAGGAAGAAGATGTCATCACAGGTTGCGTCATATAACTGTACGTATCCAGCCATGCGTGTTGAAATTTGGTTCTTTTCTCACCGCACAGTCACAGGGCGTCCACCTCTCCCAGCTACTTATATACTCATACATCATATACTGTACCACGTGTGTCCGCTTTATTGCAAATGTTTCTTGTAAGTCATCTGTGTTTTTCCGTTGTATTCTTTAAATTGAATATAGGTTAACGGAATTATGAGAGTAACTAGGATTTGCACGATTGAAAAATATGAAAAAAAAAATGTAATGTGTCGTAGGTATAGCAGTAATATCATCCTCCATTTTCAGTCGTTAATGTTTCGTTGACGTCGACCATGTAGGTTTTACGTGGGATGTAAATGGGAAAGCCAGGTACCAAGAATGCCTGGTGTTCTAGAGAACTAGGTTATCTGTTTGTGGGTTGGGGGACAGTGACGCATCCAGCGTTTCTTGTACGTGTAAATAAGAGATACTACCGCAACGTCGTGAAGCAGAATGCTTTGAAAGAAGATTGGGAAGTCATCGGGAGATTCAGATAATTGAAGACCTTAATGGTAAAGGACGAAATTATCTGCAGGACTGCATGGGGAAGCTAGATAACACAAGACCTGATGGTCGGTCAGAAGAGAGTAATATAAACACATTTCTGAATTGGGTGCTTAAGAGGAAAGACGAGAGGGGTTGGAGAAAGGGAAGATGCAGTCGAGAATGGAAGGGTGGTAGTGAGGGTGTGAAGATGGATGGTGTGGGTATTACTGGAGTGTGTAGATGGTTAGTTGCTTTTGTATTTTTCGTTGCTCTGTTTATAATAGTTCACTTCCTGCTGCCGCGGGTGAGTGGCTGAAACCGTGGGCCCCAGATGAAACGAGGTCAGGCGGTGCTGACAGGGGAGGGAGTGAGGACGTCTGAGAAATCAAGACTTTGAAGGATTTAACAGGGCATCGAGAATGGGGTTAAGTGGCGTCAGACAAGATTCAGTACGGTGAGACAGGTGTCCGTCCGTAGTGGCGCTTGTAAAGAGATGGATTGCTGCTGCCGTTTATACGCTGGTACTCGTCCCGGCCAGAAGCCTGACAAGGAAGGGCTCCTGTCTGTTAACAACTGCCCTGCTTCCACTGGTGCGCAGATTGTTTTAATTGACGCCGAGACAACCGGCTGTAGTTCGGATGAGAGAGAGTCGCCACGAAGCTTTTTTTTTTTTTTTTTAAGGTGGTTAAAACTCCCCCCATGAACAACGGTACGACCCATTTTGTACGATGGTGCTATCCTTGAGCACGACGGTACGATCCTTGAGTTCGACGGTACGATATTTGGGCACGACGGTACGATCCTTGAGTTCGACGGTACGATCTTTTGAGCACGACGTTATATCACCTTTGGGTCATCCCAGACAGAATGATATATGGGAACAAGAAAAAAGGAATAATTTGAGCTACATAGGTGTTTGCAGAGCCGACTGTCAATGGAGGGAGTTATACTTACCATCGTAGGGATTGCTAAAGATAGGAACTGCTGCCCAAGTGCAGCTGTTTATCTCTGTCTATCTATCTATCTGTATATCTATCTATCAACTAACCTGAGGCGTTGTTTTAGGCATGGGTCACCACCGTGGCGGCCTTGTTGCCCATCCCGTCCGCTAGATTGCAGAGTAAACACACCGGGTGTAGCCGCCGCTAAGACGCACTCACTGACCTCTTCACTTTTATATATATATACTTAATGACTTACATGGATACTTCTGTACGTTTTCGTTGAGTGGATCCGTCGAAGGACCTTTTTATTATTGTAGTCCAGTAGTCCTGTGTGTTTAGTCGTTTATAATTGCATCTCAAGTTTTATATATGTTTTGAGTTATATAAGAAAATTATCATAATGAGCTAAGAATATTGTTTATTGACCACCTGCTGCGTACTTTATGCTCAAGTTTATCAGAAGCTGATCATAACAAGGTTGAGATGATCAGAGGTTGATCATAACTGGCGGTTGTCACATAATTAGTCAGGTCAGACGCAGCTGGAGACGCCCAGGAATACGCGCCTAGTGGTAACCCAAGGGTCATTTAGTTTACGCTCTTGAGTGGTGTAGTGCGGACCTGTGGTAATGATGGCCTTGACCTCTGACCTGACCAGGAAGCCTCAGGTTAGATGTAGGCTTCGGAGTGTAAAAAAGAAGAAGCATGAAAAATAGTTCTCGGAAAATGTATTATGTATATCTGGTATTGGTGCATAGAGATTGTATGGAGTGTGTTGTTAGAGTGGACAGTAAGGTAAGACGGGTTTAAAAAAACAAGAAAAAAACCAGTTCACGTTCAACTTTTATGAAGCGATCGATCCCTCAGGGTTCTTGGCTTGTTGCTTTGCCCTTTTGAGTCCCTTTATTTCCGATTTGTAGTGCAGGTTGTGGGTGGGGGGAGTGCAGGCAGAGGACAGAAGGCGATATGGCCTACTACAACATGGGCCTCTTGGATTCGCATGGTGGCGTGACCTCTGACCCCTTAAACTTAAGGTCAAGGATCAGGCCATCATATCAGAGGCGTCGTACCGTCGTGCTATCGTAACTTAACAACGGTTTCCTTTTCTGTGGAAGTCGAAGGAGGAAATTCGAGACGTTTGTAATTTTCTCCCGATGACATTATTGGTCTGAGGTCCAGGGATTTAAAACAGCAGTTTACTGCTCTGTGTCTGTATTCCAGACGCCACCCCCTTCCACCTGTCTGCTTCCCCAAAGGCTGAGATGCAACAGTGAAACATTAATCGAGTCGCTGTGAAAACTTTAGCTCACTGGTCACAGACGGTCGGAAGATTTGATTAGCCCGGCGTCTCGTGCCGGCGCTGGTCACCTGACACGGAGCTTGCATTAGGAAGGTCCCTCTCTTAATTAGCTTTACGTGGGCACGACGGTACGGGCCTTGAACATAGCGGTACGGCCCTTGAGCACGGCTGTACGGCCCTTGAACACGAAGTTACGACCTTTGAATATACGACGGTACCGCCTATGAGAAATACGGTAAGGGCCCCCTCCCCCCCTTTCACCACTACGGCACGACCTTTGGTTACAACTACCTGGCATCTCGCCTGACCTTTTGTAGGCATGGCTCCAAAGGGCAGGTCACCGCACCCAAGGGTCACGCAGTCGTGCTCGATGGAGGTTGACCTAATGCCTTGGCGATGGCCAGCGTATGTCGGTGTGTCCGCCTTCAGAAGACGGGGTCCAGGAATAAGTACTTCCGTGTGATACACTGTTTAGCATAGTCAGCTGTTGGATTGGTGTGGGGGAGTCCCCACCGCCCAGGTGCGTCCTTGCTTAAGCTCGCGCGCGCGCACACACACACACACACGTATAATGTAGGCATTTAAGAGGTCGTATGATAGTAGGGAATATTCAAGATATGTGGGGCCCCCCAAGAGTGTAGAATTCCCTCACCGTGTTGTAAACACGTAATTTACACACACACACACGAGGACACTCCTTGTGGGGTGGTTATCGTTTGGAGTCTCCCCAGTCTCGTGGGCACGGGTTCGAGTCCCGGATGTTCATCCATCTGGTGGATAAAATTGGTACCTTGTGTAAACTCTTGAAGTGAAGAGACGAGGCAACACGTTTAAAACTTTTCCCCGTAACACGTAAATGGTAAATATATCAGTGTGCTCGTCTGTTTACAGTCATGGAACACCCCCTTATGCATCCAGATTGTGCTCGTAAAGGATGTAAAAAAAACTGATACATTTGCACAAAGAGAAATTGAACAGGTAATATATCTTATTACCTTCACTCGCTCCCCTCTCCTGGTGCTGGGGTCACTTGAGGCTAAAGTGCAAGTTGATGGGTAGACTTGATCTGTCTTCATTGTTTCCCCTGTTCATTATCTCGGTTAAATGCTCGGGTGTGACGACCTGGCCGTCGAGGGGGTCAGGTCAGAGTTGGAGTTCCTAACAAGGTTGTCGTAACGATCGTGTCGTGGTCCCGACGGGTTGCACCGTCGTGCTCGAGGGTCGTACCGTCGTGCTCGAGGGTCGTGCCGTCGTGCTTAAGGATGGCACCGTCGTGCTCGAGTGTCGTACCGTCGTGCTCAAGGTGTCGCACCGTCGTACGCCACTCGAGGGTCGTACCGTCGTGCTAAAGGGAGTTGAACTTGCAAGATTACTACAACGCCCAAGTTTCTGATGATCTTTTCAAACATAAACCGACATCCATCGCTTCGTCACTTTTCACGTGTCTCTCGCGTGAGTTTAGAACCGAGTTTTGCTTGGAAATATCATCAGACGGGGTAAGCAAAAGGCCAAGAGACTGTTGTGCTGTGCTGTTAGACATCGTGCGGTGGAGAAAGGCAGTTCCTTTTGGGGTGAGGTTGGATTTGACGGTATAGTGTGGACTACCCCACCACCAATCTGAAAGCCGTGAGCTTGACCTGACCTAGCACGCCTGCGATACCTGACCTAAGACGCTTGAAAGCGGGAGGCGTAAGTAAATTTTGAAGTGGTTGAGACGCTAGATTGACACGGGGATGGTAGGAGGAGTCCTCGGTTGTAAGTAGGTGGCACGGATGTTCCATTTGGTGCCTCTGTTCACGGCGGGTTAGGTTGTTTGGGGGCCTTAGTTCACACACGTAGATCCAGAGGAGAAGTTCATTAGACTTAGATTTTTTTTTTTTTTTTTGAGTCGTTCGTTCTACCCACATTGGCAGTGAATGCTCTGGCGGCTGATGGATCCGTGATTAAGTTCGTTGGGCGACGGAGTGTGGTGGGTGGTGGTCGATTATCTGTCAGGTGTGGACGGTACGGTGGCGGACAGAGCCACGGGAGGGACACACACACACGCCTGATCGAAGCTTTGTCGAAACCCCCTTTGTCTGGAGAGAGAGAGAGACACACAGCAGGCTTTGTACACAGCCCCGACCCGCCCGCCGTGTTGCCCCGTGCTCTAAATGTGTCACGAGACGCAACCGTCAGCGTCCTTTGGTTCGCTCTCACAGGCTGTGTGGTACTTTGGGGTACGACAACTTTGGAAGCTGTATTGGTGAAGGTGCGGAAGTGTCAATGGCATCCGCGGGCTCGGGTCTCCGTCCCCGCCTTTGATGGTTAGTTGAGAGGCCGAGACGTCATGACCAAGAGCCACACCATCGTTCTCGGCGGATCTTTTAATGCCAGTCGAGCCAAAAATGTTAAGCAGCCCCAAGTGGTTCTCCTTATGGTAGGAAATCAGTGTGGAGGCCCCTCGGGTCGCTGGGGTTGGGTTGTGAGTTCGAGTCAGGAAGGAAGGAGGGAGAATTTTGGACCCCTTCCAAGACGTACTGGACGAGGGTTACTTCCTTGGGAGTCATATGGTCAACCGGCCGCGGCTTGTTCATGGTTACATAACGGAAGGCCGAGCTGCCACCTGTTGTACGGTGAGCAGAACTCTCTCTCTCTCTCTCTCTCTCTCTCTCTCTCTCTCTCTCTCTCTCTCTCTCTCGTGATAGCGACAGGAGCAGACAAAGAAAGGCAGCAACCGCTCAAATCCATTCTCTAGCTGTCATGTGTAATGCACCGAAACCACAGCTCCCTATCCACATCTAGGCCCCACAGACCTTTCCATGGCTTACCCTGGACGTTTCACATGCCCTGGTTCAGTCCATTGCCAGCACGTCGACCCCAATTTACCACATCGTTCCAATTCATTCTATCGCGTGCAGTCCTTTCACCCTCCTGCATGTTCAGGCCCCTATCGCTTATAATCTTTTTTCACTCCATCCTTCCCTATCCAATTTGGTGTCCCCTCTCTCCATGTTCCCTCCACTTCTGTCACATATATCCTTTTTGTCAACTTTTCCTCTCTCATTCTCTCCATATGTGCAGACCATTTCAACACACCCTCTTCTGCTCACTCAACCACTCTCTTTTGATTACCACACATCTCTCTTACCCTTTCATTACTTACTGGATCAAACCATCTCACGCCACATATTGTCTTCAAACATTTTATTTCCAACGCATCCACCCTCCTCCGCACGGCCTTATCTACAACCCAGGCCTCGCATCCATGTGATATTGTTGGGACTACTGTTCCCTCAAACAAACCCATTTTTGATCACCCAAATAACGTTCCCTCTTTCCACACATTCAGCAGCGGTACCAGAACCTTCGCTCCCGCCTCCCCTGCCCTATGACTCACTTCCGCTTCCATGGTTCCAGTCGGTACAATGTCCGCTCCCAGATATCTAGAACACTTCGCTTCCTCCAGTTTGTCTTCAAACGCACACCCACACCAACCTAACCCTCAACCCTGCTAAACCTAATAGCCTTGCTTTTATTCACATATACTTTTAAGTCCCTCCTCTCTCTCTCTCTCTCTCTCTCTCTCTCTCTCTCTCTCTCTCTCTCT
>JAYMFT010213805.1:0-11467 GCA_038088735.1 Panulirus argus
ACACACACACACACACACACACACACACACACACACACACACACACACACACACACATACACACACACACACACATAACTTAGTATAGTGAATGTATGTATGCACTCACAGGAGTAATGACATAGTACATAAATACAAGGTTAAGAGACAGGGCAACTCAAGCGTAAAACTGTACTTCCTTAACGCACAATTAGTAATCTTACACAATCCTGGGCAGGAAGAGTTTGTAATTACGACGACAAAATAGCATTCGCGCAGCTCTCCTGATCGCTGTCAGTCAGAGAGAGCTTGTGCGACAAGGACGATGAAATTCAAAAGATAGCACCATCACTGGATTATAATGATATTATAAAGATAATTCACGATAGCAAAAGACTGTTTTTTTAGTTCATTGTATTTCTTGTTTTTTGTACATCAGAGTGCACTGGGATGCAAGTTATAGTTCAACACTGAGTAACTCGAAAATCGTAGTACAGTAGTTCAAAGTCATATGAGGTCTACAGTGCTAGTGAAACGCCATTAAGAAGCAGTACTATATAATATATTTCAATAATCACTGGTAGAATATCAGCAGAAACTAATATGACTGTACGACATTGGTGATCATAAGTACAGTACACAAAAAAAAATCACGTATTATCACTGACCAGCAAGCTGGTTCAAAATTGAGCAGTTGAATCAGGGACAGACAATTATTCATAAGCACTGGCCAGCTTTGCTGCGCTAAGCAACTTTTGGAATTTGCTTTGCCTGACTTTGACGAGGGACATCCCTGCAGATGGGCCTGACGAAGTTAAAACCATGAAATCCTCACTACATGAAACAACCTGCAGAAGCGACGTCACTCCTTTAAAGCCGTGTTCATGGCAGACCCTTGTACAGTACATGACCTTTGACAGGTGCTGAAGAGCGAGTACAGGGAAAGGCTGGAGGATCTAGATGAGCCCGACTTGGAGGAGAGAAGAGTGATGGGTGATCACAGTCTTTAAGTTTGTGTAACAGATCAATGACGTGGGTGGTAAACATTTCATTGAGAGATGTCGAGACAGAAGAACCTGAAGACATAACATTAAATTAAGTAAAAAAATGAATTGTAAAATGTAAATACGTACATTTATAGCATGAGTGGTAGGTGAATGGAACAGAATGACTGAGGACGTGGTTAATGCAGACAGCATACATAAATTTAAGCAGTTGGATGTTAGATGGTGTTCAAGAGATGGGGCCTCAGGAGTGCATAACTCCCTTCCCGTACAGTACAACTAGGTAAATTACATATAGGCAATTACGCTCGCGCGCGCTTGGCTTTGATAACAGATTCCACTGAGAGCCTGCAGAAGCTGGTATCTGAGTCTGAGAGAGAGTGAAAGGATAGAGTGCATAGACAGTGTGAATAAAGACAAATATTACCATTCTGGTACCAGACATACAACTCTCATATTTTGTCAGAAGTCTTCTCTACTAAGGTTCTCTTTCCAGTACGGCAGACTTCTACTCCGTCTACCATCATTGTTAGAAAAAATGTTTGCAGTCTGAAGAGTTCCCACAAGACCATAGAGGAGAAAATTATCACCCATGTCTAGATTGCTCACGTACTGAATCACCCGCGCCAAAACGAGGATTAGACTGCTGTCCGAGGCGCTGCCGTAGACTTTCTGACTGAAAATCGCGAAAGCAATGTTCACAAGCTGATTTCCATTCTAGGAAAGGCCCTACTTGATAGATTCGGGTTTTCTAGGAAGTTAAATGTGGTTCCCGGTTCAGATTGGTATAATCTCTAGCCCTTAGTGACAAGAAACCCAGTTTAGCTCATAATCCACAGCCAACAGTCGTGCCTCATCAGTCCCATATACCGGTTTGGTTCTCGGCTTACACGGGTGTGGTGCTCGGCCCACAGAAGCGTGATCCCGAGATGCAGTGGTGCGGTCTCCGTCTGCAACCACACGGCTTTGGAATGCGCTTGGCGGAAGGTGTATTGGCACCATGAACCCGTACTGACACCACAGACAGTGCATAACATGGTCTCGGTGACAGTAAGAATGATTAGAATGTACATTAACTAAGACTGTCAGAGAGAGAGAGAGAGAGAGAGAGAGAGAGAGAGGAAAAAAAGGAAAAGAAGACATATTATGGAAATCATTGTACAGTTTTCTTGCGGAGTTTCCCGTGTGGGCGTCTGTTATGAATAAATCCTCAGACGAGAGATGAGACGCTCGTCTCGCCTGCCAATCTAAAGGCTTTTCAGGAGGCGAGAGGCGGCGCTACGTCCACTCTCTGGGGCCTGGTGTTACTTCATCTAGTCTTAGGTTTCATTCACTCTCAACTTCCTCACCCGTTTTATGTATTTGTTTTTGTCTGCCTGACTAATATGAAACGTACTTCGTATCTCTGATGTATCTTTTATCAGTTGCTAGTTGAACCTAGACTTCTGATAGTTGTTGCTGTCGCCATAACATAAGGATACATTTCACTAATGCCTTCCTTTCCACGTATCCTGTAAATATAATCCTAAAGTACGTTCAAATATTCTAGTTGTGACAGAAAAGGGCAAGAACGAGGCACACAACCAACCACAGACTCTTGTATATTCATTTTTATTCTCGTCCTCACCTGCAAGTATTCTTGTCAGTCAGTTTTACTCTCCTGAAGATTCACTTCATTGGATCAAGTACAAACCATATCTCTCATCTGACCCCACTGTATATATACATTTTTGTTTTATTACCGAATTATTGTCTGTAAAACCAAAATCCAGCATAAAGTACTTAGAAAATATAACGTACCGAATCCAGTATCCTTCAAGTACCTTTCATTCCGATATGTCTTGTGGAAACAGTCATCAGTACGAGACCTTCATTCAAGCGACAGTGGCCGATGTGTTAGGTGGCTCAGGGCGAGCAAAGTTCGCTGGGTTAAGGTAATAACCTTATTGTATCTATAATATGTGACAGCACGAAGTTTTCTGAAAGCACCTTTCCATCACTCTGTAAAATGGTTTCAGTAGCTTACAGGCGATGACTTGGGACTAAGACGACGTTGAAGGACTACAGCTACCGTCAAAAAAAGAACGGTAAATTGGCACCACTCACCTACCATGCAGGCTTTTGGCCTATCTGCCATCACAGAGCTTTTCAGATATTGGTGACGATACCAAGATGCCCGTTTTCCTATTCCTACTGTTCCTGGAACCTTAACAAATACTGAGCAGGAACGGATCTTGGAAATCGTTGAAAAACGACAAAAAAAACTGATCCATTTCTGTGATCTGCTCATACATATAATTTTTTTTTTATGTGCGTGAAATCATAATACTGATATTGTGGGGGTCATTGCAATCATCAGGATGCCACTTGTCAGAGATATGATGTTATCTCTTTATTGTTTGAAGCACATGCTAGTGATGGTAATGGCAGTTCTCAAGCATAATAACAATTCTAATTTAGATATCTTGAGGACAGGGATGTATCCAAGTGACATTAAGTCATATATATTCCAGAAGTATTTCTTTGTGTTTAGTCAGATCAAAAAAGCATTTAGAATGAATTCGAGGAACAAAAGTCAGTTAAATACATATGATCAACATCCCCCCCCACCAATAGATAAAGGAAGCATGTTAGATATGTCTAGCATACAATTCCCCAGACACATGTAATGCTAGAGTTACACTTCCGAAAAGTACCGTAAACTGTCGGAATTTGAAAGAGAAAATCAAAGATAGTTGCCAAGTGCTTCGTGACTGACGGGATGCCAAAACACACTTCATCTAGTTGACGATAATCAACAATCACTCTCTGTGGGAGGACTCTGGGCCCTAGATCAACATGACAATAGCAGTCAGTAAATCTTCTACACTGGAAGACACAAGTACAGTCACTATGTATGTACACTCAGTGCAGTAGTCATGGCACTGAAAGATAAAAAAACGACCGTGATGTCTTTGCATTCTCGAAACAGCACACAGTGACGCAAAGAAATGATAAGGTAGGAACAAAGAGCCCAATAAATCCATCCACCCAGCAACCATATGGAAAACAATCAGAAACACCAATTAGTTTGCCGTCACACCTGTGATCACTCAATGATCCATCATGAAATACTTAGAAAATAAAACACTCACTGAATCCAGTATCCCTCATGTATGTTTCATCCCGGGAAGCCTTGTAAGAACAACCATCAGTAAAGATATCATTGATACGAGACCGTTACTCAAGCAACTCTGGCCGATGCAACAGGGATAGATTTTCAACAAAGTTCAGGACAAAGAAAGCCGGATTGGTCATAACATTACTGGTTTCGCCAGCATTGTAATCAAAGCGTTGGTAAAGTCATGAAGCTAAAAGGACAGAGTGTCAGGCAGTTGCAAGCTGCCTTGTCGAGAATCATATCCGTACGAAATACTCTTTCTTTAGAAGTGTTGTAATGGAGAGTGTTCCTTCTTGTTACGGATGCTGGGACGGAGCACAGAGCACAACGAAGGTAAGGCAAATGGTTGGATGGGTATGTGAATCGGGGTTCGCAAAATATTGGTTGACAAGGAATATGATATGTGTCGCTGATCATATTAATGGTCTTGACTGCAACGTCATCTGATTAGATACTTTCGTATTCATTACTTGGAAATATTCAAGAAGCATCAGTGTCTCGAAATTGCCTCACTCACTAATGTTAAAGGGGGAAAGTGAAACAGGAAAGTGGGGTCAGATGAACGTTATGGTTTCTAATGTTTCAATGAAGTAAATGTTTAGGAGAGTGAAATCGACAAAATGAACACCTGCAGGTGAGGTCGAGAGTAAGGTTGAATATACAGGAGCTTGTGACTGGTTGTGCACCTCACCTCGCTCTAGCCTTTTGACCCCTAAAGCAGGAAAAAAAAAGTGGAAGAGACGTTCAGATTATTATTAGAGGATATGTGGAAAGGAAGGTGTTTGTGACATGTTACAGCGACAGCATCAACAAACAGAAGGTAAGGTTCATCTAGCAACTAATAAAAGATACATGAAAGATACTTATGATGTTTAAGATTAATCAGACAGACAAAAAATGAAGACACGATGGAGGTGAGGAAGTTGTGAGTGAAGGAAGTTTAAGACTAGATGAAGTAGCACCAGGCCCCAAAGAGTGGATGCAGCGCCGCCTCTCGACCACTGAAAAGCCTTTACACTGGCAGGCGAGACGAGCGTCTCACTTCCCGTCTGAGGATTTATTCACAGCAGACGCCCACACGGGGAACTCCGATAAAAAATTATGGAATGATTTTCTTAATATTCGCCTCTTATTCCTTTCTTTTTTCCTCGTCAACAGTCTAAGTTAACGTAAATCTTCGTTTATGAAAAAAAAAAAATCCTATTGCCACCGAAACCATTGCCTGCGGCGCCATTACGGATTTGTGTTGCCAGTAAACCTCCCGCTAAGGCACATTGGAAAGCGTGTGGTTGCAGACGGATACCTCGCCATTGCGCGTCGGGATCACGCCTCTGTGGGCCAGGCACTACACCCATTTCATTTTTGCCGCTGTTAACGTCTAGTTTATTGTGCTCCCAATGCTCATCTGTAGGAGGTAAGGTAAAGGGATTTAAAAGATCCCAATGGGTCTTTGTCAGACCCCAGTGGGCAGATACTAATTAGTTAAGCTGTTACAAAATTGGTTCATTCCTTAAGATTAGTCTTTCATACAGTAAGTTTACCAACTTCTCTTTCTGGTAACAATGAATTGTCGTGCCATTTCTTGCAGGGTTTTATTTATAACTTCCCTAAATGGCTCTTTTATTTTTTCAGTCTAAGACAGTGTTCTAGTCTGTGTCCATATCTCTGGCCACAAACGTTACAATTCACAAGATTAACATCTCCAGATAGGCCAAAGCGCTAATAGTACCTATAGTCTAACAATTACAACGTATTGTAATCTACTGATCTTATTTTTCTTCAAACATATGTTTCTGCTTGTGCTTGTCTCTACTCGTCTATTTGCTTCAAAGAGGTCTATTAGTTCCTTTCTAATTACAGTTTTAAGAATTCTGATTGACAACCCAATGTCATTTTCAACGGCATTTTTACCAAGTGCAAGTTTGACTAAAGCATCAATGTTGTCATGATCCCATTGGCCTATTTGAGATAGAATCTATAACAGTTTGATTTGTATACCTTGACCAGTTACGCTTAATATCTGTCTCCGGCTTCAGAGAAACAACTTGTTACATTCTGATCTCAGGATATTTAGGGCATGTACAGAGGATAAAGAATCAGAGATAATCAGATTATCCCTGGTTTGATTTCTTCAAGCTCTAGATCGTTGAATGTGGCGGACAATTTAGTTTGTAGGCTCACGTTTTCTATCTGAGAAGTTGAAAAGTTCAGTTGAGAAAAATTATAAAGAATTGGCTATTCTTCAATCAAAGTGATTGTTTAATAATCACATATTTTACAAATAGTGTTGTGATATGCATAATATTTGTATGATTGTTTTTGAGGTAAAATGATTATTGTCTTTTTCGGTGTTGATGCCTATTTTTACCTATTTCTGCGGTTGTTCATGCCTGTTTCACTCCATTTTAAAGATTTTGTCCCTAAACATCCGGGTTCTATTCATGACATTACCCGTATGATAATGTGTCTTCTACTTTCTGCTGTTGATCCCTACAAAGCCATTACCCAAAAGGGGGCATTAATTTGTCAAAGGTCATCGTTAAGAGAGTATATAAAAAAAGCTCTACCTTTAAGAATGTTTTATAAAGGTCTCGCCAGCGCTGAGTGTACCCGGCTCTTGTCGTGTTCCTTTTAGCGCCGCGCCCCAAGCGATGTGACCCTTAAATCTTTACACCTTCCTTTATTGCCTCACTTCCAGGAAAGAGGTAAAGGAGACTGGGACGAGCCTTTCTCGCTCACCTCCCTCGTATTACTCTGATGGATGGGTGGGGGCAAGATGGCTGTTGTACGTCCGATACTGATGGGTGTTCGCAAGTGTAGACAGAGAAATTGTAATTATGAATATCTTAGATATATATGTATTACAATCTTAACAGTAAATTGGACTTCAAGTGATTCTTATACGGTTGCTTGTGTAATGTTATGTGACTGGTTCATGTATAATGCAAACTTTTCCTTTATGTGAAATGGCAAGCGTTACGTAATGTCGAGAATACTGTCTTCGTCCTTGATTTGCCTTCTGTCGGAGGATTCCTGACCCGTTTGGTTGCTCTGGGCGCGAGGTGTGTATACTGTGTAAGTGGTGATCTTTTCACCTGCTCCAGGCGGGCGTAATGACCTCCGATAAATCATAGCCAAGTCAGCTATGCGAAGAAACAATGGGAAGCAAAAATATAAAAGGGTTGGTTGGACATGCGAATGCAAGTCGATGAAACTAATCCATACTACTCACAGCTCACTGGTGCGTTCCCACCATGAATAGTGTGTTCAGGTTTGGTCACCCTACTTGAAAGAAAAAAAAAAAGACATAGTGAGAATACAACAGCGAGATATAAGGAGTAAAAGAAAAATTGACAGCTGTCTAGACGACTTTAGATTAAAAAGCAGAAGAGCAAAAGATGATTTAAAGAGAGTATTCAAAATTATCATATGCTTCCCCAGCCTTGAGCTAAACAGCTGTTTAAGACTAGAACACTGTTGGTTAACTACTCGTGGTTTTTATTACAAACTTGTAAAAAATGTTTTATACTCTGAATGAAGCAAAACACTTTTTCTTGCACAAGTCTGTTAGCAAAGGAAGCATTAGCATTAATGAGGGTACAAAGAAAACACGGAAGTACTTTGCTTCTAGTCCATGAATGACATTGTTTGAGCTTCCTTAACAACAACAACAACAACAAAAATGCTTATACACATTTGTCCTGAATCCTTTTTTTTTTGTTTGTTTGTTTGTTTTCCAGTGATTTTCCACTCTAGGCTTATTTTGGTCTGTCCTGTTGTCTCATCACCCTAGGGAGAACCCGGTAGTTTGTTGTTGTTTGCTTTCCTTTGTGGTATATGGTTATGTGTCTACCTACCCCAGACGTAGCAATCTGTACATGTGCATCAGGTGAGCCTGGTATGTGATATCTATCAACTTTCTTGAGATGGTGAAATGAGTGACACTGTTTATCTTTCTTCTGGTGGGTAATTGTGTGATCTGTCCACCTGTTCCACGAGGGCTTAATGGGATGATATGTTCAGCGACTTCAAGTGAGAACGCATGTTGTCATCATTCCACTTCCTCCAGATGGTGTAATACGTGGTGATCTGTGTGCCCGCTTCAGGTCGTTTCATTATATGGTGAAATGTCAAACTACTACAGGTGTGCTAATATGTGATGTTCAGAACCTTTGCTGCACATAAAGTGCAGTAAACACGTTAATGAACACCAGGCCCAAAATATCGAATATCTTTTTTTTTTTTATATTGAAGGCTCCAGTCACGACAAAAGTCCATATTAAGGCCGGGCACTAATTGAAATATAGAGAGAATTAAGAAGGAAGAAAAAAGGACGGGGTAAGTATTTACGAATTTTCGATAAAGTGAAAAACCTGTCTTTTGAAATAAGCCAGGTCATAGTTATTAGAAGAGACATGAGAAGGTAGAGACTTCCAAAGCTTCGACGTGTAGGGAAAGAAGCAGTTATCAAAACGGCACACCTTTGAGTTTGCCGATGCCCACACAATAATCATGTGACGCAGCAGCTTGCTAATTATTCCGTGGTCTAGCTAGTGTTGGGAACACACAAGCAGCCAGCTATCGGGAGCAAAAACCAGAGTAATACCCATAGAAGAAGGAAAGTGAACCAACACTGCGGCGTAGGACAAGGGGGTCAACCTTGGAAGTTATCTTGGGACACTTTATAAGTCGGACCGCTTTCGACTCAACTCTGTCAAGTAAGGAAACAGAGCTAGAACCACCCCAAATATGAGAGCAGTACTCCATGCAAGGACAAATCAATCCCTTGTATAAGAATTCATTTTTAAGAGTTTTAAAAAATCTGAAAGTTGATAGGACTGTTCTTTCTATTTTCTACAAGTCAGTTGCTTAGTCAACACTTTGTTTTAGTATAGCATCATATTATGGATGTTTGAGGGTAAAAAATATGAATAAACCTAGGAAAATTGTAAAAACAGCTAGTAAACTGGATGCTAATGTAACTGCACTTGATGTATTATATTCAAAATATGTTTTATGTTTAACTGATTGAATCATGAATGATTCTCACCATCCTCTGAATAATAACTGTATTTTTAAGATCAGGCAAAAGATTGTGTTTACCATTGCAAAAAATATGCAGATATAAGAATTCACTTGTACCAGGAAGTATTAAACTCTAAAATCATGTAAACTCAATGTATATGTATACTTAATGTATATGTATACTTTCAGCTACTGCTCTTGTACATTATTATTTTATTTTACCTTGTATATGAGACTGAATGTGTATTATAATATGGCTCTGGATCCACAAACACCTTCAATTTGTATTATGTATTACAAATTGACTAAATAAAGTATCATCATTATTATTAATATTATCATTATCATTATTTACTGTTTACTACAGTTTTGATTTCATTGTACAGCATTTCATCACTGTCTTCTTTATGCTTAGGAGGTCTGTAAATAATGCCAAGACGTAGTTTACTATTGAACTTTTCGGTAATGTCGATATAAAAAGAGTTTTAAGTGTATGTGTCTACTCTGCTTACCTTAGCAGCACTTAGACTGATACCAACATAGATCAAAAATACAGGGAAGAGTGTGAAAGGAAGGTAACTGAAAGCTTAGATGGAAGTGCAGTGAAAGTAGGAATGCAGTCATGTGTGAATGAGGTGTTTAAAATGTTTAGAGAGATACTAGTTAAGGTTGTAGAATCAGTAGTTGGATACAAGGTAGTGATATACAGGAATAAAAAGGGTAATGCACGGTGGACAGGAGAGATTAGAAATGCTGTGGAAGAGAAGAGAAAGGCTTATGGTAGATTGCTCAATAGGAATGTACCAGTGGAAGTTCAGCAAAGGAAGAGGGAAGAATACAAACTATGTAAGCAGAATGTTAAGAAGCTGACAGAGGAAAGCAAAGAAAGAGTAGATGAAGATTTTAGGAGAAAGTTAAGTGAAAAATTTCAGGATAATAAGAAATTATTCTGGAAGGAGGTGAAAAAGGAAAGAGGTGGATTAAGAAGTAAGGAAGGGGAATTGCTGAATAAAAGGAAGAAGTGAAAGGAAAGAGTATTTTGAAGAACTGATGAACATGGGAGAAGGAGAGGCAGCAATTGTTACATGCATGGGTATGGAGGAGGGAAGGAAGAGGATACAATTGCAGGGTCCTATAACAAAAAGGGAGGTAAGAAGGGCAATAGTGAGGCTGAAGGTAGGAAAGACACCTGGAGTGGATGGGATTCTGGTTGAAATTCTGAAGTATGGAGGAGAAAGTGTGATAAGAGTGGATGTATCTTAGATGTAATTTGGTATGGAAACAAAAGGTTGTGCCTGAGGATTGGGTGAAAGCTATAATTGTTCCTTTATTCAAAGGAAAAGGTGCTAAGGATTTATGTAGCAATTAAAGGAGAATAAATCTACTAAGTAAACCAGGAAGTGTATGCAAGAATAAAAACTGACAGTGATGGAAGTGACTGCATGCAATGGAGTTTTAGGAAATGTAGGGGATGTGTGGATCAGATTTTTGTAATAAAAATAACTGTGGAAAAGTATCTAACAAAAGGTAAGAAGTTGTATGCCACTTTTGTGGATCTGGAAAAAGCATATACAAAGTCGAGAGGAATGCTTTGTGGAATGTGTTAAGGATATATGATATAGGGCGACAACTGTTAGATGGTGTAAAACCTTTTATAGAGGAGCAAATGCATGTGTAATAGTGAATAGTGAGTTGAGTTGAAGTTTTGGGATACATGTAGGTGTGATGCAGGGCTGTGTGATGTCACTGTGGCTTTTTAATATACATATATGAATGGAGTGATAAGAGATTAAAGCAAAACTAGGGAAAAGGAGTGCAGAGATGAAGTGTGGCAGTGAGATATGGTGGCTAGTGACAAGCCTGTTTGCGGATGATACTCTATTGTGTGCGGAGAATGAAGAGGAGTTTCAGAAGGTTGTAAGTGCGTTTCATGATGTGTGTAAATGGAGGAAATTGAAGGTAAATGCAAGTAAAAGTAATGGTGTTTGAATGGAAACAGAATGAAAGTATAAATTTTGTAAAATCATATATACAGAGAAAAAAGAGTACTAAATTGTGTTATAGATATGGGGAAAAAAATGGAAGTGAGAGAATTTAATCATCTGGGAGCTGTCTTGGGTAAGTGTGGTGATATGGAAGGAGAGATAAGGGAGAGAGGAACACAGGGTAGAAGAGTCATTGGGTCCCTTAATAGAATAATGAAGAGTTGAGCTGTAAGTATAGAAGTGAAGAGAGGATTAAGGGACAGCATAGTCCTCCCAACCCTGACCTATGTAGCCGAAACATGGACATGGAATGA
>JAYMFT010213816.1:0-11467 GCA_038088735.1 Panulirus argus
ATGTATGTGTATATATATATATATATATATATATATATATATATATATATATATATATATATATATGTATATATATATCCCAACGTTCGCCTCTGTAATTCTCATCTTTCCTCATCACCGAAGAGTCCAACTTCCTATTATCTTCCTTAAGGCACTGACTGACTCCTGCTGCTCCTATACATATATGGTTTGCTCACATACTTGCCATTTTGCTCATGCTCACATGAATCCCTCAGTGACACGTATGCCATACTCACATGCCTTCCGAAGCTCACATACTTCCTCTGTTGACACATACACTCACTCCCAGCACTCACATACTTCCTCTGTTCACTTGCCCTCATTTACATATCCTGTATAATTCGTCGTGCTTCTGTGTATGGTATACGCACATTTGCTCCATCCGTACACACGAGCCGTGTAGGTGCACACACACACACCACCGAAACTTTCTGTGATTACACGATGATTTTGTTACTCAGGCATAATGATTACTTATCTCCCGTACTCTCATGCGCATCACATTTCTTTATTGTTTAAAATTTTTCTTTCAGTATTTGCCTCTCCTGAAAATTGAGTCGCATATTTACACTGACGTATCTAGAAAGACCTTTTATTTGCTTTGTCATCCTGTGGGTGCTATGCCAAGGTCTGTAAAACTGCCGTAAGACATTTCCAAGCGGATGACGTTCAACCACATAGTGAGAAGTACGATACTTGTTAATCATATTATAGAATGTTATATTTTTTTTTCGGGAAACTTTTCAAAATCCCAGACCCTCTCGAAATATTTTCTCAGGCTACATATGGGTAAGTTTGGTCGAGACCGGGCCAATAAAAACTGTAGGAATAAATACACAAACTCAAGGCGCTTTGTCGCATAGATGGAAGATACTGAGAAGAAATGACCGAATGTTTACGTTATGCATCTGGAATTCGTGTGTTGTCATTGTGTAGATATAGCGCGAATGCGTGTGTAACTCGCTCAAGATATACATGGCCGGGCGATAGCGGTAATCTGAAATCACGTCGTCTTCCAGAATATACAGATTACATGACAGGCATGGCCTGGCACCGAGAAGTGATTTGGTGAACACCTCTCTCACTGACAGTCGCAGGCATGTGCAAGCGATCCCGAACACATACTTGCGGCAGTTGTTTCCGAACTCTACACACACACATACACACCCACAGACGTTGGTCGGCAACTAATCTGTTATTTATTGTCAGATATTTGATGGGCGGCTGAGTTCCCCCCCCCCCCCCATGTAGTGACTGACCTCCTGGCATGAATATTTTGGATTCTTTGCATATTTTTGTGCCTGGGCGAGCGATCATCACGCTTCTCACACACTCCCCTGTTCGCTGGGTTTTATATTCTCTCCATTAAAGGCTACTAGTTGGTTCGTTGGCTGGCAGGGTTGTGCGAGGTACAGGCCCGTCGATTGGTGCTGGCACTAAGGCCGTCATTTCAGTTTACAGCCACCAGTCGAACAGTCAAGGTGTTCATGATAAAGACCATACGGTCCCTCAGTGTTTATATGGCTCCTCTTAGTATGTTTTAAAATCTTTTGAGTTGATGTATCGGGCGTATATCTTTCCTCTTGTGGGTGTGGGCATAAGGTAGTATGTTGGTGAGGTTGCGATTTGCGTCTGGTAATTTCCCGGAACGGATCCTGTTACGACATTGTTACGACACAGTCTTGTATCTTAATTCCTTCTTGCTTCACTACCAATAAGGCAGGCTGTTACACATGTCAGTGGGACATGCAGTTTTCTGCTCATCTCCCTGTGGCACACATCCTGCTAATCAGGCTTGGATTCTCACTGTCCCGACATTTGCCTTCCTCAGAATATTATTCTCCTGAGGAAGCCAAATGTCGAAACGTTGAAAATTAAAACGCTGATCAGCAGCTGGTGTCTAATGACTTCCTCACTATCTTCTTTCTCTTAAATCTGAAGATGTGTTTTAGTTTGTGTTTCTCTAATGTCCCCTCCACTCCATCTTTCCACCTCTTCCTTTGATGTCTCGTATCTCTAGGGAACTGCCCTTGGTCACTGCCCACCATATGTCTAGTGCTCTGTCCATCATCGCTTCAAGGCCCATCGTAAAGACGTGTAACAGCGTGTACACACACACTACAGCCATAGGTCTAAAGGCGGATGCGAGTTGGTGAGAGCCTAGGACAAATATCTACTAACTAGGCTTTTAACAAGTTGCGTGCGACCAATTTCCAAATCCACGCCTCGGTAGAAATCAGCACAAACGAATCCATCTGTCAACGTAATACAACGCAAGAACTAATGCATATAGGTAACTTAATGTTACTGTTGTCTGACCTAGACTGAGTTATACTCTCTGGCATTTGCCCCTTCTGCTTAAAACAAACAGCCAAGATTTAGATTTTATCAGAATCTCTCTCTCTGAGAACCCTGCAACACTACATATTTACCTACTTGACTGGCGTAGAATTAGTTAATTCAGAGATAAATCTTATTATTACAAGATCTGTGTGAGAATTTCATCCATAACAATGGTTTACCCAAGATGAATGAAAAAAGCAACCTAACTTAATTCTGCAGTATCTGGTTCACTCATTATATATCATCGTTACATATACCAATTATGGAGCCTTTGGAAACAGTTCACTTTACTCTGTAACTTGTTATATAACTCATTCATTGTTGCCCAGTCCCTGTAACCTGTTTACTTGTTATGTAACTCGATCACTGTGGCCCAGTTACTGGACATTGTTTGTTTGCACTAGAGTCCTCCTCTGTCGCCACCGCCGACAGAATGGCAACGAGTGCACGGCACAACGCATCTGTCATTCGTACAGCCACAAAAAAGGCCAGATCACACAGTCGACTGCCCAACCAACTGCTGTTCTGAGACTGGAATGAACGAAAAATTAAACTTACATCAGGTAATCTGCCTTTCGAATTTAGCTTTGAAATGAGTGGAATATTCTGCTTTCTTACATGTACATCGCACTTGCTGTGATACACCGGGCGAGTCTCCAGTGTTTGTACACTGGTCGACGACACAGCAACACCTGGTCGGTCGACTGGTTTTCCCACACACTTTGGTTTAGTGTAAATTTCTCTCTCTCTCTCTCTCTCTCTCTCTCTCTCTCTCTCTCTCACACACACACACACACACACAGACACACACTCGGTGTTAAAGATCCATTGAGCAATAACGCGACAGATTCCGGCGTGTGTGGTCACCTCACAACATGTAAACAAGTTTCATAATTGTCTTCATGTTTGTTTCCTGTAACATGTTACTGCTAATGACGGGTGTGTCCACCTCTCGTGATTTAAAAAAAAAAATAGTAAATCAAAGTTTTCCCATGTCCTTACAGGACAGAATTCGCATGAATTTAGATTTTTTTTTTTATGGAAATAGCTTATTGTTGGTTCAACTTCGTTTTCTGTTACCCAGTTAAGTGTGTGAACTACAATTCATACAGTATCAGATGAGTCGATAGTTTTCTGCATAATATTTGAATATTTATGCAACTGCCTGCTGTTGGCTGGTGACGTTGCACGGCTGTTGGGGCATCCCTGGCTGCAGGATAGGACCTGCGTCACAAGCATGGGAGTTGCAGGAACCACTCAACGGGTACGAACGACCCTTTTGACCACGACAGTGGTGTGATGCCCCCGGCCAAGCATTGTCGTGTCGAGAGGTTGAAAAAATTGACCAGGGATCCCGGGAGGTTTGTGTTGGGGATTGATGTACTACACGACGGTCCAGGCAACAGAAAGGTGGTTCGGAACGACACTCGGACGTACGGACACAGGGACGGACGGACGGACGTAAAGAAAATAGGGATGGCCAAGCGCCCTGGCCGCTTTAAACAAAACAGTCGTTTATTGTCCCGACACATTAGGATTTTAAAGACTGAAAAAAGTTCATGGCTAAAGCCAACCTTCTTTTATACAGTAAATTTATTCCCTGTTGATATTTCAGCGTTAAAGAGTTACAGACGATGGTAAAGTCAAATT
Organism: Panulirus argus; assembly: GCA_038088735.1. Taxonomy (NCBI): domain Eukaryota; kingdom Metazoa; phylum Arthropoda; class Malacostraca; order Decapoda; family Palinuridae; genus Panulirus; species Panulirus argus. The sequence continues at coordinate 4,015 of JAYMFT010213816.1, forward strand.
CATCTTGCCATAAACATGATCATAGATTTTGAATCACGTGGGGATTCTCCCTCCACCTCAATATTTCCTAGGTTAAACTAGGCTTGGTTATGTTGTTTGGTCAGATTTGGTTAGCGCAGAGTACAATCTTAACGAAATCTAACCTTAAGCTTGGTTATGTTGTTTGGTCAGATTTGGTTAGCGCAGAGTACAATCCTAACGTAATTTAACCTATCTCGAACCAACCTAACCAAACTAACCCAAAGCCAACCTAACCTATCCAATCCCAGCCCAATCCAATCGAGCTTAACCCAACCAAACTAAATCAAACCAAACCACACCTAACCAAACCTAAGCCAACCTAACCTATCCTAACCCAACCCAACCCAACCCAACCTAACGTAACCCAACCCAACCAAACCAAACCAAACCAAACCCAACCTAACGTAAACTTTCCTTAGCTAACCTAACCCAACCTGACCCAACTCGACTCAACCGAAGTCAACCTAACTTAACCCAACCCAACCCAACCTAACCTAACGAAGCTTAGCCTTGCCTTGCCTAGCCTAGCCTAGCCTAGCTAACCTAGCCCAGCTAGCCTTGCTAACCTAACCCAACCCAACCCAACCCAACCCAACCCAACCCAAACCAAACCAAACCAAACCAATCCAATCCAATCCAATCCAACCCAACCCAACCTAACCCGACCCGACCTAACCCGACCCGATCTAACCCAACCCATACTAACCTAAAGTAATCCAACCCAACCAACCTAACCCACCCAACCCAACCTAACCTAACCTAGAATATCCTTGAAGACAATGGAGGGGGGGGGAGGGGTGCGTGACTCTTAGATGATCCGAAATCTTAAAAGTAGTTTTTTTGGGGAAGTGTTAGCAGCAAGGTGCGCAGGACCAGGATCCCTCCGCGAGATAAGGTGAATGAGACAGGAGGTGAACTAATTCCCTGTGACACAGAGGCAGCTGGGAGAGGTGGCCGCCTGCTCACTATCTCTGACTCACACACACACACACACACACAAAATCAAAACAAGATAAAGATCCTCACCTCTGTCGAGTTCACAGTTACGTACCCAGATTTGTGATGGTCCCCAGTGTGGGTCGTGGTTTCTTGTCAGTCCACCTGATGAGTCCTTGTTATCACTGCGTCATTACGTAAACTTTTCACACGTCTTTGTTCGCCCCAGAAGCCAACGGGTCTCTGAAAATGATGTATGGAAGATCCTTTTTATGAAGTTTCCTTATAAATTCAGCAACGCAGCCTTGGATCGTCTGATGTCTCAGCGTGAACTTCGCGCATTTTTATCGCCCTCAGAAACCAGTGGCTCGTTTTCCGCCGAATCTCTGCAGGAAATGTCTACACGGCTCTAGTCCTTTATCAGGTTTTTCGTCATTCTGTGGCGATCTGACAGTCGCTGTGGCCTCCAGGCTACGTGAGCGATATAGGTTCACCTGAGCCTTTGAAAATCTTGTGTTCTTGTGGTAGTGGGTCCTTGTGTTGCACTGGGAATACCTTGTACTGTGGTCTGTGTTTGTGTATGTGTGTGTATAAGTATATGTGTGTTTGCATGTATTTTTACTGTACGGGAAGGGATTTCTACATTTCTGGGGCCCCATCTCTTGATCTTTCTCTTCTATTTAAACAATTTTTCAAAATTTTGTTTATTGTCAGCAGTCACAGTTTCATCACTTGACATATTCCATTCATCCACAACTCATGTGTGTTAAAAGTTCACTTTTTTATATCTTTTTTTAGCGATTCTTTGTTTGATTTATGCTATGAACACAAACCGCTTTTCTTTGCATCTTTCAGACAACTTTTCACTATCGACGTCTTCAAATGAGTTTTTCACTATAGTCGTTGTCAAATGGGTTTAGGAACTTGAAGATTGTGATCAAGTCTCCCCATATTCATCTATCATGGTGGACAAAAACAAAACCTCTAACCTTTCCATATAACTTAGTTCTTTTATTTCAGGTACTTTTTTTTTTTTTTTTGCCCTCCTCTTGACCTTCTTATATCATGTCTTTGATTCTTTAAGTGAAGTGGCCAAATTTGAAAATCATATTCTCATTTAAATCAAAAGTAAGATGGACATACTCTAAGTATGTTGTTAACTCTATTCTTAGATACGATTCCAATTAGAAACAGTAGACACCTTGCCTCCTTAACATTTCTCTCCCGAGTTGGTTTCAGGCAATAGGTTAGTTACAGTGTCAACCTCCAATTCCTTCCCAGGTAGTGAGAACAGTGAGGCCTTCTTTCACTGTGTCCTATCATTATTGCTTTGCTGTTACTCGGGCTGAATCTCGTCAATCACGCATAAGAACAGATATAGAGTTTCTCCAGGTCTTTTTGTAAAAGGATGCATCCCTCTACATTGTTTGCTTTTCTCATGGGTCCTGGAAAGTCATTACATAGATCAAGAAGAGCAATGGTCCCAAGACTGAGCCCTGTGGCACGCCATCAGTAACCCCAACCAATGTCGAGAGGCTCCACTGACGTATGTTCTCTGTTCCCTTCTACTAAGGTAATTTTCGATCCACTGCTTTTCCTGACTGATAATCCAGGTTATTTGCCGACCTCCCGTGTGAGACAGTCACACACACACACACACACACACACACACACACACACACACACACACACACACACACACACACAGTCAGCCCCTCAATTTTGTCTACAGCAGCGCTCACTCTCTCATAGAACTCTTAAAGGTTTGCTACGCATGTCCTCTTTTCTCTGAACCCATGTTGCCTTTCACTTAGGTAGTTTCTCCATCTCAAAGCAGTCATCCATTTGCTTCTGATTATCATTCCTTTATTTTACAGACCACACTCTTCAGGGAGACTGGTCTGTAGTTCAAGGTGATTTCCTGGTCTTCTTTCTTAAAGATAAGCCACGGACTTTGCTCTCTTCCTCAACCTTGGCACAATATCACTTTCCAACATTTTTTTGTACATTTCTAGCGGCCTGGAAAGTTGTTTTTGAACATTTCTTTATCGCACAAGGGAAGACTTCGTCAGGCTTCCGCACCGTACATGGATCGAGACACCTCTATACCATTCTTGAGTGTTTCCCAACCATTCAATGTTACCCATATCATCCTTCCCGTCTCATTTCATTACTGTTGGAATTGCAGTGTCCTCCACAATGAATGCACTTTTGAACTAAAGTTCCCCATACTTTCTCGTCGTCTTCAACAACCCATCCCTCTGAATCCCTTAGCCTGTGTAATTATCCATTTGTACTGCACGGGAAGTGTGTACTACTCTCATGGGGCCCTATCCCTGGAACATTCTCTACTATCAAACAAATTTTAAACCTCTGCATGCTGTCCATGTTCACTTTTTCGTAAGATTATTTAATTTCTTTCATTCACCTCTCTTTTACTCAAAAAGTCCCTATTTAATTCTTTCTCACAAGTTTCTCGCTTGATTTTATGTTATGTCCTATAGTGCGTGTAATTTTTTGTTGGCACTACTGTAGGAGGATGGAGTTTTACACTCGTGGGGGCCCCTGTAATGAACCCTGTCTACTATCATGCAACTCTCTTAAGCTTCTGTATGCTGGGTGCATATATTATTTCCTTATTCAGTTTATTTCGTTCATCTATCACTCTTAAACTATAAAAGTACTTCTCTAAATCTTTGTTAATGGGTTTTCTTGCCTAATATCACGTAATGTCTTCTCTGGCTGTGCAAATCCTTCATCTTTCATGAGAGCTGTTCACTGTCTTTGTCTCTGATTTTGTCGTGATTAGGTCACCTCTCATTCTTCTCATTTCCATGCTGGACAAATTCAAGGCTTCTGCCCTTTATTTGTAACTCATTTCTCTTAATTCTGGTATCAACTTTGTTGCCCTCCTCTGGACCTTCCCTCTCTGCTCTTTGTGCATCTTTAGGCACAGTGACCAAACTTCAGAAACTTATTCTAGTTTTGGCCTTATGGAAGACATGAGCAGCTTGCTGAATATTTCACTATCCGCGAAACTTAGCTAATTGTAGTACATAATATTCGTATGGAGGCCTTCTTTCGCTGTGACCCATCTTCATTACCTGACATTTATTCAGGTAGAATTTCATCAACCATCCATCAGTTTAGTCTGTTTTGGTTCCCTCATAAGTTGATGCAAACCTCCTCGTAATTACCACCATCATCATTCCGGCATCATCCGTATATATAATCAGGCTGTAGTCCAATCCCTCTTGGAAAATCATTACGTAGACCAGTAAGAGCAATGGTCCCAGAAGAAAACCCTGTGGCACTCCACTGGTGTGACCTCACCCCCTTTCCCCTTCCACTGTTCCCTTCTATTAAGATAATCCAGCTTCTTTACCAGCCTCTTGTGTAGTAACAGTGCCAAAGGCTTTCTGGCATTCCAGATACAGACAATCCTCCTAGCCTTTTCCTTCGTCAAAAAAGGAAGTCATCCATATACTTTCCAGTACCTTACGGGTCACACTCGACGGAAAGACTGTGTGTGTAGTTCAGTATCTCTTTCCAGTCTCCTTTTTCATAGACAGGTATGACGTTTAGCCTTCCTCCATTCTCGTGGCACTCTACCTTCTTCCAGAGACAACTTGAACAACACTTCAAATGGTCTGCCAAGTGCACCTTCACACAACTTCAGCGTTTACAGAGAAAATTCTTAAACACTATAAGCCTTATATGGGTCAAGACCTTCTAGTAATCTGCTTAAGTACTCCTTAGATGTTTCACTGCTTTCCAAGGCATCCCAATTCCGTCTCACTGGTGTTGGGGCTGTGGTGGCTTCCACAGTGGCAACGCTTTCGAATTTTTCATTCAGTTCCACGCATCATCCTCTGCAATCCTTCCCTCTGAGTCCCCTTAGTCTGATTAGCTGCTCTTTAACCGACAATTTACTCCTGACGAATTTGCAGAGAATTTTTTTTTTATTGTCTTCTGCCTTGTTTTTCTGTTCCTCTTTTCGTATACTGCTGTTCTCATTCACTGGCCTCTTATACCTTGTATATGCCTGCTGGCTGGCTGGCTGGAGTGTTGCCTATATCTAAGCCACGGTGCACAGAGAAGCTCCTTCGCTTTCTTTCATCTTATATTGAACCACTCCTCCCTCTTTCTCAGTCTTCTCTCAGTAGTTGCGGTGAAGGTGTGTGTGTGTGTGTGTGTGTGTGTGTGTGTGTGTTGATCTTTATCATACTGTTTTACCTTTGTATGTTATAAGCCTTGTGTGTGTGTGTGTGTGTGTTTGGAAACAGATGAGTGACGTAGTTATTCCAAATCGTATAATTTTCTTCGAGTATTTTCTCTCCTATTACACAGGTGTCATTTCTTTTATATCGTTCACACATCATAAGTGAAATAACTGTCAATAGGAACGAGTGAAATTGTATAGATAAATAAAAAAGACGACTACATTGAGAAGACGGATTTCCAAACACCTGTGTTGGTGGTGGAGTCGATAGAAACTGGGAGACGGTGCTTCAGAAACTGGTGGGACTACAGGAAGGTAGAGGAGAGGTGGGACAAAGAGAGTGGAAGAGTGGTGTCGTCTCTGTTGATATGAGTCAGGTGATAAGTGTGAGGTTTGTCCCAGCATGCCATGAGCCCTATCCCCCCTACCCCCACCCCCACCACAACCCCCGTGCCAAGAGCACCTCTCTCTCACCCCACACCTGCCGCGGGGCCCCCCACTCACCTCACCCATCCCTGTCACGGGCCCCAATCTCACCTCATCCCTGCCACGGGCCCCACTCCCACACCACCCCTGCCACGGGCCCCAGCACTCCAACCCTGCAGTACCCACACAGTACCCAGACATCTGACGATCCTCTCTGCCCTACACATACATCTCCCAGGTTCCTAAAATCGCCCATTCTCCTCCTCTCTGGTCATGTCTTTTTTTTTTTTTTCTCTCCAATACTCTCTCGAATTTTCTGTAACTATCAGACGTGTTTAGGTTTGTTGACCTTTCTTGAGGCCTCTTATAAGATTAGCGAGCGTCACCTTATCAGGGACAGATAAAGGCACTCCAAGCACAACGGCTCTTCAGACCGTAAATAAATGCTCAACTTTTATCTGGATTAGCGACACACCAACAGCGTTTTACACAGCGGGAATATGAGTTCGCTTATCTTCGCGTCGTCACTATCGCGAACACGACCACAGCCTGACCAGTGTGGGGGAGACGTAATGCAGGGGTAGGGGGGAGACGGTCCTCCACCGTACACACTGTGGATCGCGAGATCTTCTTCTGTCTCCCTGATGGGCTTCGATCCCTCCCTCTCGACAGCCAAGGCATCCGCGTGCCTGGAAATCCTCACCACAGATGTGGACTGGCACCTCGTTTTCGTAGTCTGGCCATTTCTTACGGGTTTGGAAGGTCGTGGACATCTTTACAGTAATAAGGCTAAGCGGTCAGCGACTTCACGATCCTCACTCACACACACTCACACACACACACACACACACACACAGGGTTTGAGGAACACCCACGAACAGAGGAACGTACACGGACGGACATACGCGCACACTGGTGTCGAAGTCTGACCTTACCCAGGCTGGGGCCGGCCGGGGAGGGCGGGGACCCAACAACAGGTGGCCTTCTGAGAAAGCTGCGGGCGGCGGGCGACACGACCCGCCGCCCGCCCGCCCGCCTCCCCGCCCGACTCTCCTCCTCCAACGACGCCACAACCCTGGGTATTTCCCCCTGACCCTCCCGTCCTCGCCTGTTCCCCCTCCCCCGTCCCTGGTACTAGTGGTCATGTCGTCCCTGCCCCTCCTCCCCCTCCCCTGGTACTAGTGGTCATGTCGTCCTATCCCCTCCTCCCCCTCCCATGGTATTAGTAGTCATATCGTCCCTACCCCCTTCTTCCTCCTCCCCTGGTACTCGTGGTCATGTCCCTGCCCCTCCTTCCCCCTCCCATAGTACTAGTGGTCATGTCGTCCTTTGCCCCTCCTTCCCCCTCTCCTTGTACTAGTGGTCATGGCGTCCTTGCCCCTCCTCCTCCTCCCCTGTTACTAGTAGTCATGTCGTCCCTGCCCCTCCTCCCCCCTCCCGTGGTACAAGTGGTCAGGTCATCCCTGCCCCTCCTCCTCCTCCCCTGGTACTAGTAGTCATGTCGTCCCTTCCCCACCTCCCCTTCCCCTGGTACTAGTGGTCATATTGTCCCTGTCCCTCCTTCCCCCTCGCCTGATACTAGTGGTCATGTGGTCCCTGCCCCTCCTTCTCCCTACCCTGGTACTAGTGGTCATGGCGTCCCTGCCCCTCCTCCCCCCTCCCATGGTATTAGTGGTCATATCGTCCCTGCCCCTCCTTCCCCCTCCCATGGTACTAATGGTCATGTCGTTCCTGCCCCTCCTTCCACCTCCCCTGGTACTAGTAGTCATGTCGTCCCTGCCCCTCTCATACCTCTTTATCCCAATCTCAGCTCTCCGTCTCCTCCTGTCCTGCTTCCCCCCCCCCCCT
>JAYMFT010213827.1:0-11467 GCA_038088735.1 Panulirus argus
ATATATATATATATATATATATATATATATATATATATATATATATATACGTGAGTGTGTGTAACAGTGTACATGTATATGAAAGGACAGTGAAATGAATTTCGTAGATTTTTAAATAAAAGTCAACAATAGCTGGCCCCTGTAAATACCTACGTCTCTCGTGGTAAACAAAAGTGTATATCCATAAGTTTATAGTTTTCCTTTGGTTATCATGTCGAAAGTTTGATTTTTTTTGTACTTTTTGGCTAACGTAACCCCAGATAATCGTGTGCCTCCGGACCAATGTAAACTGCCGCTAAGGTAGATCCCCTACCCAGAGAATCCAGCGGGTGGAAAGATCCCCCCACCCACCCCCGGTCTAGAGTAAACTTCCGAGCGCTGCACACACTCCTCCGTGGATGATAAAGTTACCTGCTGGGTGAAAACGCCCCTCCGGAGTAAAGTAACTGAGTGGGTTTACGGGATCCCGTAGGGAGGAAAGACACCGCCAGGGTAACGTAACCCACTAAGTGGAAAGATCCCCCCAGGGGCGAAGTATAACGCCCGTTGGGTGGAAAGACCTCCTTCCGGGCCAAAGCGTTCCGCCTGGTGGAAAGACACTCTTTTTCTGCCCAGGGTGACCCGCAGGGTGGAAAGATCGCTCTTGGCCAGAGTAATCTACTAGGTGGAAGGATCCCCACGGGGTTCTAAAAGCCAGAGGGTTCTGGGGTTTTAAAAGCCAGAGGGTTCTTTCCACCCGAAGAATCGCATTACCCCTGAGGATTGTTTCGAAAACATGCCACTCCACTTTCGGACCACATCCGCTCAAGCAACAGAATGCTCTTGTTTCTCTTTGGTTCCCTTTTAAGAGAAGCAAAACATTCCTGTGAATATATCAGTTTATATAAAAATGTCGTGCCACATGTATAGATAGACTACAAATTAAATAAAACTAAGAACTCCTACTGAATGCGATTTCACCTTCATATATATATATATATATATATATATATATATATATAAAGTGAACACCAGTAACTCGGTAAATGCACTCCCTTATTCTGTTGTTGAGTCTGTTGTGAAAATACTGCAGGAAAGTGATAAAGTTGATCTGAGTAAGTAAATGAATTAATTTTGAAGTGCGTTTATATATATATATATATATATATATATATATATATATATATATATATATATATATATATGATGCCGCATATATTTGTTTCCGTATCGAACGAATTGATTGGCCCATAAGACTAATTTTAATCTTATGCCTCACAAAGATATTTTCCCTGTTTCCACTCCCAATATCTATTCTATGCTGCAGGTGACTGTGAGCATCCCTTCTCGGTGTCTCGTTTTACTCGCTTGCATTTCTCACCTTAGCGAACAGACATCAGGAACAGACAGACGACTGAGCCTTATCCAGTCTTCTGTATAGCACTCCAATTAGATTTCATGTAACGTACAAGCCATATGAAGTATTTGAGTGTGGATTCAAGGATGATTTTTGGCATCGCCACCATCTGTTTGAAATATGTGAAGAATTTCGTTGGTTTTAAAAGTGCATCTGTCCTTCAGTATCGATTTACATTTAATCTGGCCTTGTTCACAGCGACAGATTGGGCCTGCAGGAAACACTGCATTGTTTGTCGATGTGATCCCTTCAGAGCCCCACTTGAACTGCTAGAGTATTGGAATATTTGGTGGAAACTCTTGACTCTCTTTAACAAAACGACATCAGTAACGATGTGCACCCGAAAACTTTTCTCATAGAAATTTTTTTTTTTTTTCAGCCGTGTTTCGTCCCGCTGTTATTGTAGGAGTGAAGAACAGAGATATATGAAGAGTTATTCGGGGAATTTTTATCTTTTATTGACACCGACATGTACACTCTCGTTGTTATTAGTCGTATTTCCTTCTGCAGATACGGCCGTAGGTGTTTTCGATACTATGCTTTTTCTCATTAAGGGAGCTTATTTTCTAATATTTTTTTCTTTTTTTAGAATTACAGACCCTAATGTAAAGACGATTGTCATTATACCTCCGTGAGCAATATGATTGACCGTTGAGAATTAGGTTATCCAAGGTAGCGTCAATTTCGGATCGTGACTCAAGAGTTCGTTTGTTACACTTGGGACAATACACTAACTACAAACAGCCATGCAAATAAATGATATCTAGAGTGCAATTAATGTCATGCGTTCCAGTAACCCGGTTTGCCCTGGGCGTATTAATTAATGGTGTCCTCTGGTATATTGCTGTGCAAACTAGGCTTTCTCCCATCCCCGGCTGGCTAGGCTTGGCGAGTGCTGCTCGCTGTCCTTCCTCCCCCCATGGGAGCCGTCAGCTTAATGCCTGGCTGTTCTTGCATCTCTTGCATTATTCCAGTCGTATCATTTCTCCTGCATTATTCCAGTTGTATTTTCTTCTTTCTGTTATTCATGATAAGTGATGGTAATGTGTGCTGCTTTTTTTTTCTTTTTTCGTTAATGAATTCACTTGGGTGATCTGCGTATAGAAGTCCCATATACGTCTTAAATCCATTGAGCGCGACGGATATATAGCCCTTTGAAAGCACGACGGTACGACCATCAAGAACGATGGTACGACCCTTAAGCACGACTGCAGGGGCCCTTGACCAAGAAGGCGCGACGCTATGACCCTTGAGCACGAGGGTTGAACGATCCTTGGGTATGTTATAGCGTGGCCTCCTCCCGTGACCCAAAGGGATCGATGAAGTCAAAGGCCACACCATCATATCCAAAAAGATTTGTATCGCAAGTGCTTAAATGGCTGTATTATTTTCCGTACTTGATTCTTCATAGTTTTGCCAAGAGATGAACTAAACTAACCTCCATTCAGAATTGTACGATATATCATCTTTAACATATCACGTACCATTTCGTTTGCTAGTGATATCCAAATGTCCATGTTCATGATTCGTGCCTGTGTGCTATATTACTGTATTATCGTATTAGCTTTGTGTGCTGAGATTGCCCCGCCTTCACCCCAGTGACATTACACCATCGGGTTTAATAATACTCATGTGGCGCTCTAGAATAAGCAGTGCCTCAGAAGTATTCATTTTATGAGTAGCGGGTTCGCTTCCGTCACGCGTATACCTACATATAGATGGAATTTCAGATTTCTCAAAGAGTATGTAAGGTTATTTTTCTCTGTCCGCTTCTTTTTAACGCCACAGCAGTGGAGTGTACTCATGTGTAATGGTACATTGACTCTTTGATTAGCCTGGAGTTATACTGAATGTGGGTGAGGTTAGGTGGACTTCTTCCTCGACTAGAATTCGTGAACACACACACACACACACACACACACATATATATATATATATATATATATATATATATATACGTAATTTCTATGATTGAAAAGCCTGTGCATATTAATTTTCAACTCAGACGGCAGCGCTAGACAAGGTTGTCAACTTCTTGGGAAGTATTTCCATCAGATTCCTTTGTGCGAACTTTCTCCGAGTCCTGATCATAACATAAAGGATCCTAATTTAATGCCATTAACCGACTCTTACGGTCGCCGAAATTGGTTTATTGTTCCCGAAGAAGAAATGCCCAAATGCCCAATTTTTCCCTGGGAGTTTCCACAGCTGTATTATACCTTCGGTTGAATGTGTATGTATATTTGTGTTTGTCTTTCTGTCCCAGTGCCTTTAATCCTTATTGATTCTTACACGTCTTATGCTTCGTTTGTCCTAGGTACTGAACTTAGAGAAGGGTAAGGAAACACGATTAACATTGACGGTGTTTTTAGGAGTAATGTATATCGATGTTAGCTCAGGATTCTGGGAAAGATATGGTCAAGTGATGTAAGGTGAGACGTTGGAGGATGGACATTGGCTAATGTCACTGCAGTGCTCCCCTTCTACCCATTTTTTTTTTTTCGTGATAATTACTTGGACAGATTCAATCAGCTATTAGAGGCAGGGTGTCGTAAGGTCCCGAGTTTTTACAGCAGGAGAGAAGACTGATTCCTTAGAATATTACTCCACTCCCGTTGAGTGAGGGTTCTTTTCATCCCGAGTGATTCTGCATGTGTCGTTTTATGATGACAAAGATCTCTGTGTTCCTCCAGCGGAGGCTCCGCGCATCCCGACGAGTCTTGTGCGTGTGCTTGTATATGGAAACGTTAGTACGGTCAGACCTAGTCAAGTTACTCGTGTTAAAGTAAGACTATCCCCAAACCCAGTTAGTGCCATGGGGTAACTAGGTAGTTCAAACCCATTTAGTTCCGCGAAGTAATTAGGTATTGTAGTGCTAACTCCAAGCCTAGAACATAAATGTATATACAGCCGTCCAGCGAGGGTGTGAGGTAGTAGGTCTGTCTTTTTTTACGACGAAAAAGATTAGTTTCGACATTTTCATAGAATATCTTTTTCCTTTTTTTCACTTGTATAACACGGAATCCGTTTTGATGGACCTTGTAGTTGTATATACCGAGTAGATTGAACAGTAGTGTACTCTCATCACGAAGCTATATATACATTCGTTGCCACAGTTGAGGCAGCTGTCTTTACCAAATACAGAGAATCAAACTGTACTTCATAAACGTAGAACGCTTGACCATGATCCTCACTTCTAAGACTTTTGATCACTTTACCTGGAGGTTTGAAATTAAGTTAGTGTTATATGCACGAATAAATCGTGTTCACGTTTGTTTGAGTATGTTTTGTATTTCTGTTGTAGCACTGATTTTACTGGTTTATTAGATTGGAAAGCTCATGACAAGTATTGGCAAGTTCTTGCTGGTAGTAGCCACACTTAGTGTACATATTTTTTTTTTCTTTCTGTATTGTTTATCTTCCACAGATCAGTCCCAGATTATGATGACTTTTATGCCTTTTTATTTGTTGTATGTGCTCTGTATTTGTATCTCTTTCATGTATCTTTGTATGTGCGCGCGTTTATGTATTGTTGTGTATACCTTTGCAAGATATATATATATATATATATATATATATATATATATATATATATATATATATACACGCCTGTGTGTGCATGCTTAGGTGTCATGCGGATGGCATAGCACGTTCCTGAGCAAATCCCCTGATGGTTTCATTTGGTAATCTTGTTTCAAAATACAGTAACAGATTTCCTGAATCCATCCCGCATCGCAAGTCTCAAAGCGTTTCTGTTTCATTCCGGTGATACTTACTTCCCTGAAACGATGGAGATTAATCCGGGACTTTAATAAACAAAAACGATAGAATTTCATATACGAATTCCCTTCATAATACCATTTTGAGTTTATCCCGGATTAAAAGCGGGGGATTTTACGGCGCTCTGGCAGCCCTTTTCAGAGCCCACGCGCAGACCCACCTGTCCCACAGTTTGCCTCGGCCAAAATATAATCTGGGCGGGAAATCCCTTAATCGGATTATAAAACAAATCGCAAGAACGATTTAGACCAATGAATGTTCGTATACCCTTAATATTTACTTACTGTTGGTGTACGTACATTTTCTTTGGATATATGGCTCATAAACCAATTCAGAGCTTGAAGTACATCTGTATATATTTAAGGTACATGTTTGTCATTTTTACAAATGAAAGGGGATCTCGTCAGCAAGGCCCTCAGAATAGCCATTCATATCGTTACCACATATTCATTTTTTTCACAAGACTATCTGTGATGTATTAAAGGTATAGATAGTATTGAATAACATGTACCCTTTGGTCATGGCGTACACTGTACGACTGATTGAAGTCCTGCTCGTTTTCACGTGTGTTTGTTAGGCTTTATGCCCGTTTCAATGCCTGTGCCGGTGTGTTTGTGTGTGTGTCTGACTTGTGAGTGTGTTTGTCTGTGCTCACTTATTCTGTGTGCATATGTATGTTTGTGTGCATTTAGTTCGCGCGCGCGCGTGTGTGTACATTTATGTGATCACGCGTATACCTGTTTTTGCACATTTTTGTACGTAATGAATGACGAGTCGGGATTTTCATTGTATATATATATAACTCGAAGATAAGGTGCCTGACGACTGGCCGAATGCATGTATAGTGCCTGTGTATCAAATGGAAAGGGTACAGAAGTGTTATGTTCCAGTTACAGAGGTTAGACCTGTTGAGTATATACCTGGTACGTCGGTATCGTGATTGAGAGAGAGGTAGTACGCACAGGGCTTCATACTGGGGATTAACAATGAGGCCTTAGTAGTAGAGAGCCTGTAGACCAGATTTTTTTTTTTAATAACTTAGGGTGAACCGTGTACAAGTTCAGTTGCCTTTCCAACTGTAGCGAGGTAACATCAGGAATAAGCAATAGCCTAAGTTGCACTTGTTCAGCCTCTAGCATCTGCAGCCAAGCCCCACTCTGTAGTTTACCTTGATCTTTCATATGCCCTTGTTCAGCCCATTGACAGCATGTCGCCCTCATACCACATCACTTCCCATATTTTAATATTAACAGTATCTTTAAAACCCTTTAAGATGATGTGATTCACAGTAATTCCTGGTGTGTTAGCATCTGCCTTGATGCCTAAAAGCCAGCTGATTCCTTTAAAACCCTTTAAGATGATGTGATTCACAGTAATTCCTGGTGTGTTAGCATCTGCCCTGATGCCTAAAAGCCAGCTGATTCAGAGAGTAAAGCTAATTATTGGATGTAATAAGAGAATCCATGTAGTGTACATTTCACATTTTTTTCTTACTTGATAATGAGTACAAGAGTAAGGAAGTGAAAAAAAATTATCCATCTATTTGTCTATATCTTTGATGCCTCTCTCTTCCCTTTAGGAACTCCCTCAAGGGGGTAGCCACAGCAAAAGTCTCCATAACTGTTGAACTCCGATGCTGTGTTAGCCTTTAGTGCCTCCCCCTTCACAGGCCACTAGTAGAATGCATTTCTAGTGCAGTGTTTTTAGAGGCTCCTACCTAATGTTCCTACCAACCACTTCTGTCTAATGTGTCTGCCTGATATTTCTGCTTTATGTTGCAACCTACTTCTTAGTGCTCCCAGCTAATACTCCTACTTACTTCTATCTATTGCTGCTACCATTTCATCAAAAGGCAGAGCTAGTGCAAAGCGCTCACATCAGGAAAATCTGGAGTTGCTAAGAATGAGTTGTGTGAGTTGTATCGTCAGATGTTATGTGTGACAAGAAGAGATTGTATGTTTGTGCACAGAATGCCAGCAGTCCACCCATTGGTGAGGCAGAAAGAAAAGACACCTATCCTGGTCAAAGGAGTGCAACTTGACAATCGTTGCATTACTGGCTCTTTACACAGCTGTCACTAACCTTCCCAATACCCAAGCAGTTAGTACCAGTAATATACCTCCCTGGTTGGTGGCTACCTACCACCTACTACTAAAAGAAGAATTAACAATAAAAAAACTTGTGCTGCTCTAGTTTTCATATGTAGAGCAAACCATTTAGTTGGTCTTACCAAAAAAAAATGTTTTTGAATAATCAGATTAAAGTAATTCCAAGCATAAGGAAAAGGGAATGAAATCACTGCTTTCATTGTATTTTTTAATTATATAAGGAAAACAGCTTCACATTATTGTGCAAAAAGCTCGATCGTATGATTTTACTATATAGTCGAAGGTCAGTTTAGGTGAAACAGTTACCTTAATCTCTTATAAGGAACTCCTATTTTTATCAAAAGCTATAACTGGCACAGCCTTCAGCGGTCATCTTAGGTCATAACCAATATACATATCAAAATCAGTACATTAAAAAAGCTAAATAAAGTTTTATATTGCAAAACAAGAAAAGCTCATTATAATGAAGGGAAGAAAGACTGACAAATCAACATGATAACACATAAAATAACATCTTTTTCACCATATAAATAAATAGAATACATGTTTATTGCTTTATATATTGGAATAAGTTTTTCGTAAACCTAATGCTTAAACATTTGAAATTCAGAGTAAAAGAAAACTTGTTGATCATTAATCATTAATGGTTATTCATTTATGTCCTAAGTAGTATTATCCAATAATTGCACATATTTTCACCAAACTCTTTTTGGAACTCAACATCTTTGTATTGGACCCTGGTAATGCTGTCTGGTATTAAAAAAAAATTCAGAAAACATTCTGATATCTGAAACTTTGAATAAATGAAATGTAACAAATCAGGGCTTTGAACATGGCTGAATGACTACATTTGCCTCCACCCACATGTTACTGTCAAGTTCATTATACATTAATCTATGTAAGCATTCATCAGAACAGATTTGTACAAAATCACACTTTTAGTCTAGTTCGGTTAATAATATCATATATTCAAAGCACTGCAGTGCTTTGGAAGGCTTCTTAAAAACATATAAAACAACTCGGGTTCATCAAAAATCTAATACTCATATTTCTGAATTGTTGTTAATGTATATATATTTAAGTTTTACCACACAGTAATTATTTTACTTACCAGCTGTTTGGTACAAGAATTCACAGCTAACATAAATACTCTTTGTCTTAAGTCTATATAGTTAAAATATCCCTGAAATCTTCCTTCCTTATATTCTTAAGAACTGCAGATGATGTGCATTATATACAAAGCCTTCATATGCAGACCTTTGATATACAACAAATTATCTTTTGTTTTGAGTTACAAAATTCCTATAAAATAGCTTAGGTATACAAATTATATGTTATCCTTAATACATTTTCTTAAAATATAACAAATAACACTATGTTTTCAAATGAGTTTATTTCCTGCTATGTATTAAATAATTTTATTCAACCTTGTATCAACACTGATATTAGTAATTAAACCTAAGACATGAAATTCAGGAAACCTGTAGTTTCTCTTTTCTGTATCACGTGCAGCTTTTCAATACTCTAGACAGACAAGTACATGCCAAAGCCTTCCTTAATACATTGATTCCCATCTACTTCCATGGCTCGTGGCTATGAAAACCCAATAGCAATACTTATAAACATGTGCTGAAAACCTCAGTTCCTTTCATTGTATTAAAAGTGAAATAATGCTCTTTGTTAATACAGAGTGATGTGTGAAGAATATGACAGTTACCTCAGCAAGTTTACCCAAAAAATAAAAAAGTATGAAAGCCATCAAAAATGAAAAATGGAGGGAAAGGTCAACAGATGAAATCAATGAAATAGCAAATTCCAGTCAAAAAAAGAAAAATAGAGGAAAAGGTCAACAGATGAAATCAGTGAAATAGCAAATTACAGTCTTTGAAACATAGTGTAGTTTGAGAATACTTAGTTGTATATAATAAAAAATGTTCTATGAAACTGATTATGAAATTTTTGAAGAATCAGTGGGGTAGAGGACAAACCCTTTAAATCTCATTTGAGAATACAATGCTTCCATGGGCAAGCAAAGGCAAGTGATCTGCTATAAGCAAACCTATAATTAAGCTCTTGATTACTTTTCGAAATTTAGAACCTTGAAGGCTTCTATAAATTTTTAAAAATGACTGTGAACCCACCAGTCATTTTCCATCTTTTTTATTTTCCTTTGCATGGTACTAACCTGAGTAGCACTGAATGCTAAGATAGATAGGCAAATTAAAATAGAAAAATCTCAAAAAGCTGCCCATAACAAGAAAAATATATCAACCCATAAGGCTAATGAAGAAAGATGTGAAACAATGTTTGTCTACTGAGGAACAGGGTATTCATGGTCATCCATCTTAAGTACAGTTTATCAAATGCACATCTTAGCATATACACATCTGCCTCATTGATATCAATTATACAAACATTGACACAAAGCACTGCTTGAATCATATCCCCTGATGTCATAAACAGCATTTCTGCTTGACACATTGTAATTACTGAGTGCATTCCATTTTTAGAACTGCCTTTTTACAGTGATCATTACAAGAAATTCATCTGGTGTCTATAATGTTATGTATACTATATGCTCGACCACTGTTCGGTTATGTAACACGATAATTCAAATAAAGATAAACAAGGAGGATGGGTTTAGAGAAGCAGGATGAAGACTTCAGGTGAGTCAAATCGTCCATCTTAGATGCATACATATGATGAGTTTACAGATGCATTTGATTGAGTGTGATATAAAGGGGCATGTAAGTCAGCCGCATGCAAATATGTACTAATATGTGTACGTGCATGAGTGCTTGTGCCATAATACACACATGGATGTACACATATACACACATCATATACATCCACACAAATATCTACATGCACACATAAATCTCTGTCATTTTTCTTTGTCTCTACCCCAAATCCCTTCTTAAACTCAATTCACCTCAGACGTAAGACACGTAAAAATTATACTTGAAAAAACATCAGAGAATTGATTGCAGTATGGTAAGAGAAATATCTTCTAGGTTTTACCCTAAAATAAATTTGTATACCATGCAATAAAAAATTTTAACCTTATTAATTGTGCTTTCACTCGAGATGTTTATTACTTGGACATTGACTTGTAATGGATTGAATAATATGTGGTTATATTTGCATCATTGCAGAACTACTTAAGGAATAGCTGTGTATGCTAAAACATCATCAATTAAACTGACCAAGCTTGAGATGTTTCTAAATGCAACATTCATGTTTCATACACTCAGTAACTGAAGCAGTGAATCAGTTTATCCAATGAATAAACTACACAGCCTCTGCAAAGATAAGTCTCACTTCAAGCATAAAGCAAGAAAATTGTTGACTCCATCCTTTTATCCTTAAATCTAGCAAAAGAATCTGTCAGCAATTGATCAAGAGCATAGAGCTCAACAAAACTCGTATGTCATTCCTTCTTATTCATACTGAAAGAGAAATCTCACCTCTTATTTGTTGATTGTACAAAAAATTCTTTAACATATTTAATTCTCTTGTCTCACTACAATATTCTGAAACTAAATTTATTTATATGTACAAGTGTATGTATGTATATGCATATGTACATATATGTATGTATATATGTTAATGTTGATATGTATTTGTATGTACTGTGCATATATATATATCTATATATATATATATATATATATATATATATATATATATATATATATATATAAATATGTGTGTGTGTGTGTGTATATGAGTGGATGGGTCTTTCTTTGTCTGTTTCCTGGCGCTACCTCGCTGACATGGGAAACGGCGATCAAGTATAATGAAATAAAAATATATATGCATTTGTTGATAACGAGGAAAATGAAACACAATAAGTTCCCAAGTGCACTTTAGAGTAATAATCACATCGTTAGGGGAGATATAAGAATGAGATAGATGTAGAACAGTCAGTTGATATAAAAGAAAGAGACTTAGCTAAGAAGCCATTGGTAAACAAGCGTTACCAGATGGTGGTTACCGATGGCGTCTTAGCTACATCTCCTCCATTTATATCAACAGACTGTTCTATATCTATCTCATTTTTGTATCTCCGCTGACGATGCAATCATTACATGAAAAAGATTTCAGAACTTATCGTGTTTCATTTTCCTCGTGGTTATCAGCAAATACTAGATCACACACAGCACTGTGGCTTCTTGCAATA
>JAYMFT010213838.1:0-25324 GCA_038088735.1 Panulirus argus
ATATATATATATTTATATATATATATATATATATATATATATATATATATATATATATATATATATATATATATATAGTGAAAAGACATGCAGAATATTAAGGATAGCTCATTGTGACGTATTGTTTATCGAGCCGAAAATCGGCCAGAAGGTAAACACCACAAACGATTAAATGTTCCACAAAGATGAGTGTTGCCATGAATATAAAAGTGTAATTTTTTAGGGGTTTCGAAGGCTCAGATCTGTCTACCAGGACGAGAAACGTCACGGACTACCCACGTGAGAAATTAAAAAGGAAAAATACAACAAATCTTCAAAATGTACTTGACCAGCTTAGTGTTGGAGGCGACGCAGACCCCCGAAGGTCCAGGCCACAAATAACCTGTCGTGTTTCTGGACAGAGGAGTGACAGGTCTGCTCTCTGGACAGAGGAGTGACAGTCCAATATGGAGACAGAAATGTCGTATCTTATCTTCCACAAATATTGTAGACCTGGTATGTATCACCATCTCAGACAGACTAACCAGATCACAACTCTGAGTACAGGCAGTGTTCCTCCGGCGCCAGGCCCTGGTAGCCTCTTGATATTAGGGTTATCAATAAAGGCCACCGCATCCCAGGCATAAGACACCCCTGGTAACGTCGAGCCGAGTCACAAGCTGTCGGCTGGCTAGGCCTGGCGCAGCTGGGGCGCCTTACCCTTTCCCAAGTTAGTGGCCATTCATCTTCCAAAACCATAGGATGAACGCCCGGATATGCTGCGCGCCTTCTGTCCACGCCGGGGATCGAGCCCAACCGAGTGGATTAACGGGCAACGCCGTCCGTTACATCACTGAGATGCCTCGCAGGTACGTATAGATGTTAAAGCAGTGGAGCACGACATGCGCCACCGTAGGGGGTCACTCTAAAAGTTTTCAGTTTATTGAGTTCAAGACACCGTCGTCAGCTGCGGGAACTGGAGTGTGTTGCCTGTGAGGTACATCAGTCATGCCGGCAATCCAGTGGGAATCGTTGTGACAACAGAACAGGCAGGACAGTCTAAGGAAAAGTCGACCTCAAAAACACGTAAGACATGCATCTGACACACACCAGAGTGGATGGAATTGACAGGAGACACGAGATGCGGTCCTCCTTTGGCACCGTAGTTATCATCCACAGAGAGAAAGGTTAGCAACTGAAATTGGAACCTTTGGGGAAGATACGAAGGTGTGACAATAAGAAAATGCTTGAGGGACAAAAAGATCTGAGCAAGTGACGACAAAAAGAAATACTTTCTTGCTGTGGAAAGGAATCCCAGAACTGCGAACGCTAGTTCTCTACACGATGACTGGAAGGAAATGTGTGGTGTTGAGGAGGCAGTACGAGTCAGTATTTACCCAGCCAATAAATATAATTGAGATTGATGACACAAAAGAATTTTTCATAAGCTCCTCCGACAAACATACAAGAAATCTGTTTTGCTCCGACCAAATCCTAGTGGAAGCCCCTGGACAAGTTCCTTATTACGGTATTTCTGTCCTGGACCACCAGACTGCTGGAGATCTCTTTTGATGTAAACAATAAAAGAAAAAATATATTGAATGCATTCTGTAACTTTTGGAAGAGAGGGAATGACCTGACGTTATCCCTGAGAACCCAAGAACTGCCGACATAGATCCTCTTTGTTATGGAGTGAGGAAAGGCAATCCAAAAGATTAGCCATCAGTTAGACTGGCATCTGGTGTCGCACTGAAGACTACTCTACGTTATGACCCAGTATACAGAATCCAACAAGTAGAGCAACCACCCAGGACAGCGTGGTTTTAAAGCTTGATTATGGTATCTCACACAGCTGCCCGGCCATTATGGTAACATCCTGGAACCCACTCAGGGAAAAGAGAATCCACAGACCTCCAAAGCCCTCGACAGATATCATCATGGACTGGGAGCACAGGAGATACGTGTAAAGGGAATAACCTGCAAATTAAGAAACTCTTGAATCGCCTGTGTAACAAAGCAGTACGAAGAGTGGCACTCAGCCATACTAAATCCAATGGTCACTGTGGTAAAGGCGTACCCCAGGGCACTGTGCTCACCCCCTACTTCCTCATACTTACGCCTGACATTCATTGCAACACTGTATGGACACCTACATATCATCCTGGACAGTTGACACCACAGGTGATAGTCAGCGTTTCACCAGCCAGATCCTTCCAAAAAACTGCCAAAAGATATTCCTTAAATCCCCGTGTTGGTCTCCGAAATTAACACGGTTTAGCGGGGATTTCTTTTTTTTTCAGTCCGCTGTGTAAGGCGCAAAGAAATCAAGTCACGTACTGAGTTCAAGACGGAAATGAGAGCGATGATACATAACGAGAGAGGTGTGTCGGAGATGGAGGAGGGACGACCTGGGATGACCTCAGGTTTAGTGAACCAAACAAAGGAACCGTTGCTCTGCGGTGACGATGGTATGTTGGGTTTTGTCAACTGCCATAGCTGGGCTAGCAGTTCGATGACACCGCTCGTAGATTTTTCTTTATCTCCTTCAGGGCAACTGGTGTGTGCGCTGACACCACATAGAGCGGAAGGTAGCCATAAGCCGGAAGACATTGGAAGGCCTCTCTTCGCTTCATATGATTCTATTGAGCATCTGAATTACATGGTGGCTACAGTATGAAGCTCTCCCGACTGTAGAAAATCACCTGAAGTCTTAGAGCTTCTAAATGGAAGACTAGTAAAACTACATGAGGAAGTACATAGACGCCAAAGATACATTATGATGTAGTGGTTAGAGTAGGTGATTTAAGTCCTCTGAAGACCAGAGATGCTGAGGGAAAGGTGAGGGGAAAATACTATACAAGAGGCCCACGTCCGTCACCTAACTACTATCAAATGTAAGGAACGCCGTGGGAGAACCCCAACACCTCATAAAAACAGATAAACAGCTTCTTTCAAAGTGCACTAAACCCCTCCCCCAAGGTTACATGTTATATAATACTGACAGAAATGCTCGAGTAGACGCAGTCTAGTTAACCAGGTGGATGCTAGGGAGGCCTGGCCGAACTCTTGACTTGTCAGGGTACAAAAGAAGCCTTTCCAAACCATCGTTAAGTTACATGGAGATCGTAAATGTTTGTGTTGTGATAGTCAGCAGTGGGTTGTGCGGGCGGGAGACCCACACACATGGTGGCCATTGCATAGACTCTAATGATTGACGCTTGTGAATGATAACATCGTGTGTGTGTTTGTGTGAGTGAAAGCAAGCGGCCGTATACTTCTGATAATGTTGGTGTTGGCCAGGTTCCCGGCCGCCTGACCTCGCCTCCCGCCGCTGGTATTGACCCTCTCCACCAACACCCCTCCCCCTCCCCTTGCCAGGTTCCCCCTCCCCTTCTCCCCTCCTCGCCAGGTTCTCTCCCCCACCCCCTCCACCCCCACGTCTTCCACTTCACCAACATGTTCTATACAACCAGTACGGTCTTGCACCTGTGCCAGCCTTTGAAGTGCGAGGTTGTAATGAGAACGTGCGACCAAACTCTAGAGATATTATTACCACATAATGACTCCACAACTCATTGGTGCTTCACTCTTACGTAAGATTACACGCCAGTGTGGACATAGCTTTGTGCCTCTTCAGAGGCGGAGATTATAGTGACCTGCTGCACTGAGGTCTACCACAGCTTGTAATGAGGGGTGCACTCACCAGCCCCAGACACTGTACACCACCGCCACCCACGAACCAAATAGTGTGCATCGCCATTACCCAAAACCCAGACAGTGTACACCACCAACACCCTAGGCTGTGTACATCGCTGGCCCCATAGAGTGTACTGTACCTACACTCACCTTCCTACACTAAGTACATGAGCTTTCCCTTCCCCACATCAGCAGTCCTAACCTTGTGTATCAGCATTCCTCACCCTATACACTCCTCACTGTCCTGTACGTCAGCCCTCCTCACTGCCCCGTGCATCAGCCCTCCTCACTGCCCTGTGCATCAGCCCTCCTCACTGTCCCGTCCATCACCCCTCCTCACTATCTCGTGCATCAGCCCTCCTCACTGTCCCGTGCATCAGCCCTCCTCACTGCCCCGTACATCAGCCCTCCTCACTGTCCTGTGCATCAGCCCTCCTCACCGTCCCGTGCATCAGCCCTCCTCCTGCCCCTTGCATCGGCCCTCCTCACTGCCCCTTGCATCGACCCTCCTCACTGTCCCGTGCATCAGCCCTCCTCACTGCCCCGTGCATCAGCCCTCACTATCCCGTGCATCAGCCCTCCTCACTGTCCAGTGCATCAGCCCTCCTCACTGTCCCGTGCATCAGCCCTCCTCGCTATCCCATGCATCAGCCTTCCTCACTGTCCCATGCATCAGCCCTCCTCACTGTTTCGTGATCAGCCTTCCTCACTGTTCCGTGCATCAGCCCTCCTCATTTTCCCGTGCATCAGCTCTCCTCACTGTCCCGTGCATCAGCCCTCCTCACTGCCTCGTGCATCAGCCCTCCTCACTGTCCCATGCATCATCCCTCCTCACTGCCTCTTGCATCAGCCCTCCTCACTGTCCCTTGCATCAGTCCACCTCACTGTCCCGTGCATCAGCCCTCCTCACTGTCCCGTGCATCAGCCCTTCTCACTGTCCCGTGCATCAGCCCTCCTCACTGCCTCTTGCATCAGCCCTCCTCACTGTCCCGTGCATCAGTCCACCTCACTGTCCCGTGCATCAGCCCTCCTCACTGTCCCGTGCATCAGCCCTCTTTACTGTCCCGTGCATCAGCTCTCCTCACTATCCAGTGCATCAGCCATCCTCACTGTCCCGTGCATCAGCCCTCCTCACTGTCCTATGCATCAGCCCTCCTCACTCTCCCGTGCATCAGCCCTCCTCACTCTCCCGTGCATCAGCCCTCCTCACTGCACCGTGCATCAGCCCTCCTCACTATCCCGTGCATCAGCCCTCCTCACTGCACCGTGCATCAGCCCTCCTCACTGCTCCGTGCATCAGCCTTCCTCACTGCCCCGTGCATCAGCCCTCCTCACTCTCCCGTGCATCAGCCCTCCTCACTGCTCCGTGCATCAGCCCCCTCACTATCCTGTGCATTAGCCCTCCTCACTGCCCCGTGCTTCAGCCCCCCTCTTTATCCTGTGCATCAGCCCTCCTCACTGCCCCGTGCATCAGCCCCCCTCACTATCCCGTGCATTAGCCCTCCTCACTGCCCCGTGCTTCAGCCCTCCTCACTGCCTCGTTCATCATCCCTCCTCACTGTCCTGTACATCAGCCCTCCTCACTGTCCCGTGCATCAGCCCTCCTCACTCTCCCGTGCATCAGCCCTCCTCAATGCCCCATGCATCAGCCCTCTTCACTATCCCGTGCATTAGCCCTCCTCACTGCCCTGTGATCAGCCCTCCTCACTGCCCCGTGCATCAGCCCTCCTCACTGCCCCGTGCATCAGCCCTCTTCACTGTCCCATGCATCAGCCCTCCTCACTGCCCCGTGCATCAGCCCTCCTCACTCTCCCGTGCATCAGCCCTCCTCACTGTCCCGTACATCAGCCCTCCTCACTGTCATGTGCATCAGCCCTCCTCACTGTCCCGTGCATCAGCCCTCCTCACTGTCCCGTGCATCAGCCTTCCTCACTGTCCCGTGCATCACTCCTCCTCACTGTCCCGTGCATCGGCCCTCCTCACTGTCCCGTGCATCAGCCCTCCTCACTGTCCTGTGCATCAGCCCTCCTCACTGCCCCGTGCATCAGCCCTCTTCACTGTCCCGTGCATCAGCCTTACTCACTGTCCCGTGCATCAGCCCTCCTCACTGTCCTGTGCATCAGCCTTCCTCACTGCCCCGTGCATCAGCCCTCCTCACTGTCCCATGCATCAGCCCTCCTCACTGCCCTGCATCGGCCCTCCTCACTGCCCCGTGCATCAGCCCTCCTCGCTGTCCTGTACATCAGCCCTCCTTACTGCCCCGTGCATCAGCCCTCCTCACTGTCCCGTGCATCAGCCCTCCTCACTGCCTAGTGCATCAGCCCTCCTCACTGTCCTGTACATCAGCCCTCCTCACTGCCCCGTACATCAGCCCTCCTCACTGCCCCGTGCATCAGCTCTCCTCACTGTCCTGTACATCAGCTCTCCTCACTGCCCTGTGCATCAGCCCTCCTCACTGGCCCGTGCATCAGCCCTCCTCACCGCCCCGTGCACCAGCCCTCCTCACCCTCCGGTGCATCAGCCCTCCTCACTGTCCTGTACATCAGCCCTCCTCATTGTCCCGTGCATCAGTCCTTCTCTCTGTCCCGTGCATCAGCCCTTTTCGCTGTCCCGTGCATCAGCCCTTCTCACTACCTTGTACATCACTAACCTCACGGTGGCCGTTCCTCCCCCGCCTTGCCTCTTGCCCCTGACCCTCCAGCATCGCCCATTATCTCGGGAAATTGGAGTTTGTGTTTTAAAATGACTTGGCGGCGCTTTGAAAGGAACTTCATTACTGTAGCCACGCGACCCTGTGCCAGTGTGTGTGTGTGTATGTGTGTGTGTGTTTGTGTGTTGGCAGGGGTTGGTGTGCAGTGGGAAGTTTCAGTGACGCGGTTCTCCACCTGGTTACTGTGCTCGTCTCATACATACTCCTCTATACATCAGTCTCTGATCATGATAACGTTAACAGCGTTACTGTAGTCATTAGTTTTGCAGGGGGTGGTGTCGAGGTGGTTGTACGAGTAAGGTTTGTTATTTGCTGTCTTTAAAAGGCCGAGCTAAGGAGGCCTATCCTCTCGGCCTGATGGCTCACCACCGCCATTACATGTAATTGCCCGACGCTCTCCTGCAGCGTTCTAGTGGGCAGACCGTAGTGGGTATAGCGCTTGTGCAAGTTGATGTCTTCTGTGGTTATCTGTGGCACCGTCGGATTCCCTGAGCCACATTCGACACTCACAGTTTCTTTTGGTGAATTCTGTCTCATGAGTTTGCACCCACACACTGTTCCATCTTTCCCCAGAATATTGGCGTGCGACTGGTGTGCATGCAACGCGAAGAAAAAAAGAAAAGTAATTAAACCGTGAATTGAGAAATGGTATAGACTTTGCTGTACGTACACGCAACAAATAAATTATCTTTAGTGGGTCCGATGTTTTCATAATGAACACAACGGCTACTGGTTTCTCGTCATGGTTGGTAAGCGTGAATGCGAGACACATTTCTAAATGAATATGTTAGCTGCTGTATATAGTAATTACTCTCAAAATAAAGAAATGAATTAGTTGCATATTGACTGTTTAAAAACAATTAACTTACATTGTACACTTCGTTTTACGCACATTGAGAAGTAGTGTATAGAAGGAATGCAGGGCTACCAACTTGAGTCAAGACCCGAGAGCATATGTCAAACGCTTCGTCCGTTGTGTCGTATTAGTCTAGCACAAAATTATTGGGATAGTTAATTTGTTAGCTGTACTTAACCTCTCCTATAAAATGCTAGTAAACAGTCTTGTTAAACGTAAACCGACATTAGCACTAGCGTATCCTTACAAGACCATATTTCAATATATCTCGATATTTGAATATTCCTTCTTATGACAATAGTCGATAATATTCTTTTCATCTTAGATATGGAGAGAGGGTTCATTATTTGGAGACCGCGAGTGTCAGTTTCTCTGGTGAGTTGTTCATTGTAACTTGTAAACAGTATGTGATATGTGCCTCCGTCCTTCCTGCTCCAGGTTCACCAGTGTCGTGACTTGGGGGGGTTGGCCAATAGAACATAGCGTGTGTACTCACTCTCCTCTCAGTCTTAACTGGAAGACTGTATTGGTAATGAACTGGACGAGAGAACCCCAGAATTAGGCACGCCTCAGTAACTGGTGTGGGAGAGGTGAGCGTTGGAGTCGTCCGGCACGCTTGACCATCCCGTAATGTTTACCCAACGTATGAATTATAAATCATAGAATAAGTTCGGTGCCATTATCCCAGAAAGGTCATCCATCCATATATTTTTTTTTTTTTTAGCTGGTCAGCCGACAGTAAGACGCGCTGGTGCAATGGCCTGGCCATCATAACGTGGGTCTCAAGGGTTGTAAACTGTCGTGTTCGAGGGTTGTACCGGTGTGCTCAAGGGTTGTACCTTCGTGGTCAAGTGCTGTACCGATACACTCAAGGATTGTACCGTCGTGCTGAAGGACTGTACCGGCGTGCTAAGGGTTGTACCGTCGTGCATAAGACGTGAGACGAAATGTCTTGCTCAGAGGCCAAGTCCTCGGCGGTGTGGAATGTCTGAACGTGAAGAGGCTCAGGTAGCATTATGGACTAAATACCAACGACTGGCATCGATTTACTGTATTTTTTTCTTGCTTTGCAATTTACTCCTTGTATACTTTTGTAAAGATAGATGTCTTCCACTTGTAGATGATATTTGCAGTATGCCATCTTGGCTCAGGATCACTGAACCTGGTGTGCCAAATGGCATCATTTGGCACACCATTAGCAGGGGGAAAAATAAATTGTTCCTTCATACCAGGTTATAAAATGGGTGTGTGTGAGAGAGAGAGAGAGAGTCATTGTAAAGTGTGAAGGTTGTTTCTGTGGAGCCGCACGGTAAGCTAGGCTACTGGTATAGAATGGTTATATTTCTGAGGTGCAGCTCTTGTGACAAAAGTGCTGTGAGGTGTGTTACACCACTGGAGTGCTGTGTCTTACTGCCGGTCTGATATGCCACACTGCTGGTCTAGTGTGTCACTCAACTGGTATGGCAGATTTCAAGTTAGTATGTCAGTATTGGACTAGGTGATTTTATTTCTCTTCTCTTATCCTACAAATGCTTCTAGGAGACCTAATTAGCTTTTGGTAGTCAAGTAGGATGAAGATGTGAGAATTGTTCCTGTCGTTTTATTTTTGGCAACCATGTGGCCCCCGTTGTATGACATGTTGACCTGATGATTCTATGGCAGTTGCGGTGAACAGTGTTCCGTGCAGCCGCTGCTCGGGTCGGTCAGTACATCCACCATGTTGTTGTTATTCCTTCCATTATACATCATGTTGCTTTACTGAACCATCGTAACCATAATCTGCTTACCTTGCTGACCCACCCCAGCCGTCCTCGTACTGATTTTACTGACCAACCTTAGCCGTCCTCCACTTACCTCACTGGTCCACCCCAGCCTTACCGACTCACAATGCCCATTTTCACAAGAACTGAAAACCTAGCGCCACACTTGACATTTTTTAAGTCTTTTTGATATAAGTTGACTGACTTCGTAGATTCCCTCTGTCGACATGAACCTTGGCAGCAAGGCTCAGGTGTGATGCTTCCAACATTGTCTAGAATATAGTTTCCAACAATTTTATAAAGGAAGGCCAGCACGGATCTGTACCTGGTCAAAGTGCACAAACTCATCTGTTAACTCCCAGCATTGACATATATGAACCTATGTCGCAGTGAAAGACAATAGACTCTGTTTTTCTAGATTTTGCTAAAGCATCTGATGAAGTATAGAGTTGAGTTTTATTAGAGGAACTGAGGAGACAACATACTGGATATGATTTAAATAAATGAGTTTTTAACTAAGAGAAAAAGAAGTGGACGTTCTGTCGGGAATAACACGAGATATGTACGTTATTAGCTTTAGTATTGTTTGTAGAAGTGATGTCAGACTTAGACACAGAGTGAAAAGAGAGTATAGTCGGGTGTTTTGCAAATGACACAGCACTTAGTAAAACTGGAGCGTCAGAAAAAGAAAAAAAAATTCAAACATACTTGAACATATCTATAAATGTGCTAAAGAAAACCTGATGGAATTTTGATTTAAGAGAAATGTAAGCAAATAAGTTAAGCGAGGATTAACAATATATGGGCACATATAAATTCAAGGATCACATCGATAAGGTTGTATTATCAAGCCAAATTAGTATGTGGTGTAATGGCGAGATCATAACAACGAAAGACAGAAAGCTAATGATGGAAATGTTAATATATACATAAAAAAAAATGAATGCTGCTTTGTTGTGTAGACACGAATCAAGCAATTGGCTATGTAATTGCATCTCTTCTGGTTCTCGTTCACTGTGTCTGACTAGAAAACAGAGAGCTTCGTAACAGCCACAAATTAGAACTTGCATTCGTCATTACAGGCGATTCTGAATTCGTCTCCGTTTCTTGAATGGTGCTGTTCTGCACGTCCAGTTCATCAGTTCTACACAGGATGAATATTAAGTTTCACTCTGGTGTTACAGTTTCCCTCCCTAGCCTAGGCTACCTCTAGGGCAGACCTGGGGCCATTGGAGAGGGTTGCTTCTTGTTGTCTTTGTCTATAGAGAGCTCGACGTGCTCGTTCCGGTTGGCCTGTTACACACACACACACACACACACACACACACTATGGAAACGCTACTGGGATGGTGAAGTTGGGGAGTCTGGGTGCGATTAATGAATATTTGATGAACGTTTTGTGAGTAGTCCAAGGGGGGCGGAGCAGGGGCGAGGTGTGGTCGGGGCGGGGCAGAGGGTGATGGTGGTTTGGATGGGCTTTTGGAACGGGGGCGGGGGTGGTATGTTGCGGGGGCGGGGCGGGAATGGTATATGGTGTGGGAGAGGAGTGGTGTGTGTTGCGGGGCGGGACGGCCAGTGGCGTGGGATATGGTGCGTGGTGGTTGGAGGGGGAGGATAGTGCACAGGCGGGGTGTTGGGGGTGAGGTTTACACTGAACCGACCCCGCCAATATGGTGAGTGTGATGGCTCGGTGTGTGTGTGTGTGTATAGGCCACTGGCACCGGACTCCTGCTGCCGTAAGAGTGGTGGTTGCTCGGGGCTGAGGTTTTACAACCTTGTGCTTGGTTTGGTTTGATCTGCTCTGCTCTGAGGATCAGCCACAGAACTTGTGCTGTGGTTGGAGAATATGGTGGGGGAAAGTGGTAGTGTGACCTGCACTGCTTTCTTCTCACCTCACGTAACCAGTGTGACCTGCACTGCCACCTTTAACTCTTGACCTGTATGACCTGCACCACAACCACCACAGTCATCTTTCACTCGTGACCAGTGTGACCTGCACCACTATCTTTTACTCGTGACCTGCACCAACATCTGTTACTCGTGACCTGTGTGACCTGCGCCACCATCTTTCACACGTGACCTATGTGACCTGCACACCATCTTTCACTCGTGGCCTGTGTGACCTGCACCACCATCTTTCACTCGTGACCTGTGTGACCTGCACTACATCTATCACTCGTTACCTATACCTCTGTCTTTCATTCGCGACCTGTGTGACCTGCACTACCTCTATCACTCGTGACCTGTGTGACTTGCAGCACCGTCTTTCACTCGTGACTTGTGTGATCTGCAGTACCATCTCTCACTCGTGACCTGTGTGACCTGCAGTACCATCTTTCACTCGTGACCTTTGTGACCTGCAGCACTATCTTTTACTTATGACCTGATTGACCTGCAGCACCATTTTTCACTCGTTACCTGTGACCTGCGTTACCATCTTTTACTCCTGACCTGTGTGACCTGCACTACCTCTATCACTCGTGACCTGTGTGACCTGCAGCACCACCATCTCTCTCATGGCGGGTCTTTCTCAGGATATTGATTACTGGCCACATCTCTTCCCCGCCTCTCACTTACTGCCTCACACACTTCTTACTCTCTCCCTCCTCTCACCTACTCACTCTCGTTCTTCTTGCCTATTTCCAGCTTCTCGCTGACAGGCTCTCACTTCTTACTCTCACCCGCCCCTCAGCTCTCTACTCCGTTCAACATTTCGCCCTCTCACCCGATCCACTTCCATTCACTGTCTTATTATTCACATTTCACACTCACTCGTCCTCCATTCCACCACCTCTCACCCGCTGCTTCCTGCATACAGTCTCCCGTCCCCACCTTACCATCTCTTACCCCCTTGATTCAGCTTCTGTCACCCGTTCTGCACGGCATCACTTGCAGAAACCACGGGGGAACTCCAGTGGGTCGTTAAGTCTTTCAGTGAACCACTGGTAATAACATGTTCCTCAGTGTAAAACCGCTGTTAATAATATGTTCCTCGGTGGAGATAAGTTTCATTCGCTTTATAACGAAGGAAATTAAAGAAGAACCCTTGTAGAATACCTGGCACGAAAGATATGTTTATAAGATTTGAAAATGATGATGTCTGAAGATCTTGCGATCTTGCCTTCAGTAAACAGAGCGAAGCAAACGATACCTCATCAGAGAAAATGGCAGGCTGGATCCTACGAACCTTCAAAATGAAATTAGAAAACGAGTATTGACGTTATTTTCAAATTCCATATGCTGTACAGCCTTGAGTATTGTTGTGCACGTACATCATCTCCCCAGGCGGTCGAAAATAAAGTTGGAAACCATGCAAAGATCATTCACGTCCCGCGCCGACGCTCAAGATCCAGAAGTACCACAATACACTGTGTGGTGGTTCACTTGGGAGAGAAATGTAGCACATTATACACGTCTAGACTTATGTTGAACCCCGGTGTTCATCATTAGCATACGAGGCCTGGCAACTCCAGTAATGGCAGTGTATACCAGTGTTTTGCCGTTCACGTGTAAGGACGGGCCTGGGCCAGTAACGTTCTGTTTTAAAAGATGATAATGCCGGACGTACGTGGTGTTCATGGGTAATAAAATCATCCCAAAAGTGCTGGAGTAGTGCATCGTAATATGACTGCTGGAAGGCGATAGTGTTTCCGGGTCGAAGGAAAATTCGTCCATCTGGCAGAGACTGCTATCATTGAGGAGGCTTTTTAGACAAGCTCAGAGACGAGATTTTCCTTCCCTTCTTATATCACACGACCCATGTGACAAGATTTGATATGAAGCGAGTAGGATCAAGTTTTCAGCTCGCCTTGTTGAGGATTATGTTAGCTTTTCCCATCACTGGCCGTTAAGTAGTTGTTAACATTTAATTTTGTAATCTCGTGTAAAACTATTTGATCAGCTTCAACCACATTTGGCTGGGGTGCTCAATTGGTTGTCCCTTATGTGAATTGTGACAGATCCCGACTGCAGCTGTTAGTATAGTTCATCCGCCAACTTTTCACGTCTAATCTCCTCTCAAACAATAGGGCTGATATGAACCAAACTTTGACAGTAAAGTGCAACTTCACACCCTAATAGTATCATATTACAGTACCATAGCGGTGCATTGGTGTGCGGATACGTGGTAGCGGATACAAAGCCACGCTTATACAGTGTCACAAAGGTACCCAGACCTGAGCAGGTTATGGTGCCGTCGTGTCTGGAATGATCAGTCCACCGAGGTATAATCTGCCCTGCATATTGTGGCTGTAAGATACAATTTCCTGCGTGTTAATGTGGCGTAATGAGCGGCGAGCGGTGGTTTATGAAGTGCGTCACAAGAGAGGCGGCAGGGTGGGTGGGTCGCCTTTATCTGGTAATATCCGGGATAGCGAGGCATCAGGAGGACACACAGCTGGCGGAGGCTGCCGGAGCACCCTCCATGCTTGCTTACCATCCCCAGGGATAACGCGAGACATAAAGACACACACTGACGGGGTGTTTGAGCTGCTCTGGTAGATTATCGTCTCTCCTGTATTACGCCGTCCGGCACCCTTTTCCCCGCTACTGTCTTCTCTATGACACTAATTGCTCCGACGACGACATTTACATTGCCCTTCTAGGGGCCTCTCCTGTGTGGTGGTGTGGGAATGGTGTTAATGGGAGTGGGGATTTGTGGCCTCCGCCACCACTCCTTCCTAGGCTACCCGTTACCTCTACCCTTGCACTGGCTTACCTCCTTACTCCCTCACCCACACATTACCTCACTACCCTTGCCCTGGCTACTTCTCACTCCCCCATCACACGTTACCTCCACTTTATTCTTTATACATTCAATTTACATTTTTACTGGTCAGTTTAGCCTGGTAGAGTTTGGTGAGGGGGGGTTGTTTGGGCCGCACTTTGCTAGTGACCGCGGCCAAGTAACGCGGTAATGTGATTGTAAGTCCATTATTTCCGCGTGTGGCGGCTGTGCCTCGCCTCTTATAGCGAGGTGAGAGCGTGTGTCCCTAATTCCCAGGCCTGGTATAGGAGGTAAGGTGATTGTGGCGTGGCCTGGCCCTCCTGAAGCTGTCATCAGCCTCGCCCTCTCCACCGCTTCTCCTTTTCCTGCCTCCAGGATATAGCCCAAATGCTCCCTCACCATGGCCCTCACCATAAAACCCTCACAGATATGACCAGTTATGTCATCTCACCACCTGCTAAGATGGGAGTGCCTGGTAAACTAAAACAATGTAGATCTACATCTTAACACAGATGGTGGCGATTTCTGAAACCCCCTCGGTAGGAAGCTGCGTTCCCCCATGGAACCCCATGGTCTTGTTATGGTGTTTACACCGTTCGTCACACTCGTGTATGACCTGCAGACAGCGACTTGAGCCGGTTTAAAACAAAGCCAGACTAAGTACGAGAATCTCATCAGTTGTACAGACAGAGGGATAACAAACAGACTTCACTCAGGCGTGCCACTTGGACCCTGAAAATAATTGACATTTTTACCGAATATGATTTTCGACTTTGTTTTGGGGAGGCGGAGGAAGAAACCCGCACACCGACTCTTACACTCGGGTCATCATTATGTCACGAGAGATAGATGTGGAATACGTGGAAGTGCAGTCATTACGTTTGATGACCATATCTGTGAGACCTTTGCTTCTGTCATGTAGGTGATGTTGGGCTGGGTTTTGAGAATTTTCACAACCAGAGAGACCCAGGGTGTATGTGTGAAGACTGGCCTCTCTTACACCCTTTCATTATGTGGCCATGAATGCCTTTTATTATTATTATTATTATTATTATTATTATTATTATTATTATTATTATTACCAGTGACGTCACTCCTCAAAGCGCTTATACTCCGACTACAGTATTGTGCTAACATCACCATTGAAAGGCGGGCGAAATTGTCGACGATATCAAAAATCCATCTGGCTGGGAACGATTGAAAACCACTCTTTGCCACTCAGACGGGACGGATGTGCCATACGGTGCACTTGGAAAAAAAAGAAAAGTGTGGATGTTTCCTCTAGCGAAGCGACAAGCGTCACCACTTGGCAGAGAACCATAAGGTTTACCACTGGCGTATCTGTGTGTGTCGGGCTCCTTTCTATCCCTGCCCCATTCCCAGCTCCTCACTCAAGGCAATGTTTGCTAGGCTGCTTCCCTTCCCTTCCTTTCAAGGTTCTTATCGGGTTATGGGGGTTTCCTTGGCGGTGTGAGGGTCGGCGTGATAAAGGCCAGGCCCTCCCGGAAGCTTCGCTCCTGCCTCTGGCCACACACGTCATGTTGTTCATGCCCAGGTAAAGCCCTACTTACCTCACAATTGTTTACCGACGGCTTACCGTCTCTCCTCTGTCTTCCTGACGCCTCCTTCCCACGACACCGGAAATTTTACTCATTTTTTTCTCTCTCTCTTGATTTGCATGATACGTTGTAGCAGATTGTTTTACCGTATTGTGAAACGGAGAAAGAAATATGTTGCAACTCGTGTTTCCCGAGTTTACTTATGTTAGATGGCAGTGTGGTGGTGGAAAGGCACTTCCGTACTCTTAGTAATGAGGCGTGTTGCCAGGCATATGAACCATGGGCCTGGAAACACGCCTCATTACCAAGAGTATGGAACTGGAACTGTGCCCTTCCACCACCACACTGTGAGGATCTATCTCGACGGGGAGTGAAACTTAGTGAAATGGCCATCGTAGTTAGGTGTTGGAGTTGGAGCAGCAAGTGTGTGCATCTCTAGGGTTAGCTGCATGTAAAAGGTTTGTCATTGTCTCCTTTCTGTACATCCTCCACGTTGTACATGATACATAAAAGTAAAAGTAAGGGATTTACTCTGTGTGTGCATTAGTTGTATGGTATAAGTGTGGTACTTGTGAGTGGTGGGTACATCACTCACTTGAGAGAAAAAGGTTTTGGCTGGGGTGCGCTACAAGTCCCCTGTTCATTTGGAGCATTTCACAGTAGCTTCCGAGAGTTAGTGAGGCTGAAATATACGTGAAGATGATCATGTGAGTGTCACCAGGATCATGTTAGTGTATCGTTGCCAGGTGGACCAGTCTGCCCATGTCTTCCAGTAAAATATCCCCATTCCTACGCCCGGCCACTTCTCTTATTTTTTTTACCCCTTCGCTGCTCCAGTTTCCCAATTTTCTGTCTTGAGTTTTTTTCTGTGGAAAGGATTGTATAGAGCGACGGTGTTTTGCTGGCTGTGTGGCTGTCATGCCCTTGCCTACCGCCCTCCCGCCTCCTACCCACACCAAATATTAATCCCTTGAGCACGACGGTACATACGACCCTTGCGCATGACGGTAAGGCCCCCAAAGCACGACAAGACGACCCTTGAGAGAGAAGAGGAAAAACAATATGGAAAGCGATGTGGAAGATAACCTAGACAATGACCCAGCAACGGGATGTGACTTAGAAAATACTGTGGGAAGTGATACTATAGAGGGTGTTAAGAGGTTCCCTCAGACGCTGACCCTCACGTGGAAAGAGAGGGGAGAGAATCCTATGGTAATCTATACCATGGGAAATGCAAGCCAGGAAGCGCTGACAGACACGGATAAGGAGACGGGAGGACCGAGACGTTGACGCATCAAGGACATCACTTACTACTTCTGTATACGCTTTATGATGGGAATGGGTAGGGGTTTCAAGACTGGCCTATCATGCTGGGGAATATGTTACTTCCAACACCCATTGATAGGTCTTAAGTTGCTTAAGGAAGGCAAATGCCGCTTTGATGAGGTACACCGAGTCTCCTGCCCAGAAATGTGCAAATTATCGCACTTTCTTGGAACAGAATTGCCAAGGCCATCATGTGACAGGGAATGCACAGCACTAGAAATGATATTGATAAACCCCTTGGTACTTCCCCCCCCCCCCCCTGCCCACTCCAAAAGAAAAATGTGGGAGGGAGAGAAGGCCAAACAAATATAGACAAGAATATTTAGTCTAAGATATATGGCATCAAACAAACACACGGGAGAAGTGCCAGAGGAAGAAATGATAGAGGATGTGAGGCACCCGGCCATCCTGAACAGGAACCCATCCGCCGGGCCGATCAGAAGAGAGCTGTAAACTCCCACAGTACCTGACTTTACAAGACGTCTATTACCTCCACCTTATATGCAAACAGGAAGGGACTTGAACCATAGAAAACGAACCAGATCTCTCTTGTAAGTGTCTCTCTGACGAAGTCAAATGCAATATTTGCAGTTCTTACAGGCATTTACTTTAAAACTCATATGGAGCGTGAAATTTAGATCCCAAATGACATCTTATACAGATGTAGCAGAATGGTAAGAACATCTGAAAAGAACTTAATTGTACGTTGAAGATTCTCATGCAACTCTGAGCTCTTAAATTCCTCGCAAGATGGAATAACTGAAGTGGTGGTTATCTAGACTGAATACCACTCTCCCTTAGCAAATTGCAGAACCAGCCGTGTAAGAAAAGATACGCTAGATGTAGTACGCTTCACAAATGATGTAGACCTGATCTGTGGCGTCACCATCTCAAATACAGGTACACTACACTGTGTACGAAGGCTTGACCATCACAATAAAGCACACGCCAAATACTAGTCTTAGTTTTGCATCATCTTTCGCAGATGAAAATAGAAGAAGGTTCTCTGAAGACATTAAGGAACTACAAACAGACATCAGTAGAATCTTCTAGGGGGGAATGGCGAAAGAAACAGAAATACGGAATACCAGACAGACGAAGATACCGATTAAACTGTAAAAGATATCGAAAAAATGATATCTGACCTCAAACCTTACCGTCAGTGAATAAATCTGTTGCAGCTTCCAAATCACTTGGTAGGCTAGATCTTGCAGACCTTCAAGAGCAAAAACCAGTGATGGTCTCTGACCTGACTCTTACCGTCTTTCTCGAGGGAAGTAATGATGGGGTGTGGGACTTAGTGTGGGTTGGCCTGGTGTGTGTGTGTGTGTGTGTGTGTGTGTGTTGGGGGGGGGAAGGGCAGTAGCGCACCAGCAGGTGGGCTCCGCCAGCCCGCGCCCATGTTTTGGTCGGCCTCTCGTCCTCATCACCTCCGGATAACCAAACTTTTCTCATCAACCCACCGCCCACTCACCCCAAGCCTCCTGCCCGACCCAAATAGGCTTGGGCTCTCATGTCCCGTTATACGTAGCCTGGCATTGTTGGCGTGTTTCTGGGTGGCTTCAGTATGGCCTCCTCACGTGCCGGATGGTCGTCTTCCCCATTGACCCTGGCTTAATCGTAGTGGTCTAGGGTGGCTTTCTTAGCGTGCCCTCCGGGTAGGGGTTCATTGTCGTCCTTTTAGGGGGAGGGCTTTGTTGTCTCCTCCAAGGGGGGGGGTGGCTTTGTTGACGAGTCACCTCTGTTGGATTGGTTGGTGTGACGGCTTGCCCTGCTGGACATTGTATAAATCGCTCTGATATTTCCTTCCTTCTTTTCATTGCATGATTACAGTCTATCAGTTGTTTTTCGGGAGAAATATTTCTAGTTACTTATTTACTTATTTATGAGATGGTGACGGTGTCAGCAGCGTTCCACTTGCCAGAGTTGAACACCTTTACAAGTTTTTACCATCGTTTTATTAGGAGAGACCTGTGGAGTTCGGTGTTGGAGCAGATTGTTGGTGACTTTCCCGAGATGGGATGGAATGAAACGGTATTGATTTCTGGTATGTTTGTGGCCTTAGGTGTTGCTTACTGTCTTATGAACTGGAATGTTGGTGGCCGGAGGGGGTAGCTACCGTCTTGTTAAGGAACTGATATGGTGGTTGCCTTTGTTATAACTATAATTTCTTTTTCGTTGGGGTACTGTAAAATTATTTCAGTTCCTAGTGTAATCCGTAAGATTATTCGAACGCGGATAGGTTTTCAAGGGGCCTTTCCGGGATGGTTAAAGAGCATCTGGTGGGAGAGTGAAGAGAGTGGAAGTGAGAGTAGCAGCAGGTGCTGGTAGGAGAGGTAGAGGGAGCATGAGTTGGTGATGGTGGTTGGAGAGTGACGGGAGAGGCAGTGAGAGCAGCAGCAAATGGTGGTGGGAAGTTGAAAGGAGAGGCTGGGAGAGAGAAGGCAGCTTTAGCTGATGTTGGGAGAGTGAAGGGGGAAGCAGTGAGAGCAGCAGCAGGTGGTGGTGGGAGAATGCAGTAGAGGCTGGGAGAGCATCAGGTTGTGGTGAGAGAGTGAAGGGAGAGTAGAAGCAGCAGCAGCAGCAGGTGGTGTTGGGAGAGCAAAGGGAGAGATAGTAAGAGCAGCAGTGGATGGTTTTGGAAGATTGAAGAGAGGGGAAGTGTGAGCAGCAGGTAGTGGTGGGAGAGTAAAGGGAGAGGCAATGAGAGAAGCAGCAGGTGGTAGTGGTTGTGGTGGGAGAGCAAGGAGGAAAAGTAGTGAGAGCAATAGCAGCAGGTGGTGGGAGACATCTCTCTACTTTCCACAACAAGAGGTCCTCACCTTTAGCTGCAAGGCGAGAGATCCTCCTCGTGTGTTACCCCGCCGGCCCTCTCTTGTCTCGTCTTGTGACACATCCTACCCCTCTCTCTCTCTCTCTCTCTCTCTCTCTCTCTCTCTGTGTATAAAGTAATATCGTAATTTTGGCTTCTTGGTATTTCAGTCTTCTCTCTTTGTCGTGGCTGAACGTGCGGTAGTGTCCCCAGAGGTACAGAGAAAAATGCGAATTTTCGAGACGACGTTCGGAATCTGGCCAGAGGAAAGGTAGATATTCGAGGGGATAAATGCCACAGTAAAATTCACCATAAACTTGCTCCCTAGTGATAAACATGAATATCGAAATTCTATTATTATTATGGACTCTCCTCTGACTTGATAATGTTGATAAGGTCTGTCTTGAAAAGGCTGATAAGTTCTGTCTTGGCATGACGGTGTTAAGAACTCAAGCAAATATATTCAACTTTCTCCTGAGTAGTTTACAAACTGTAGGCGTTGCGCCTCTCCACCAAGGGGAGAATTATTTGACACTACCGCCCATAGATTGGTTTTAGCAACATCACCTATCGTAAAAGGTTTTTGAAAGAGAGGAAAAGTGGTCGAATATGTAGAATCCAGTAGCCTTTATACAACCGGGGATGGTCACGATGTTCGAGCTGGAAGATACTCTCTCACACCTACTTTACCATTATGTCACCTCTGACACGGTACAGTCCATGAACAAAGCTGTGCGATCCTTCAAACACCGCTACCAATCATACAAAAAAAAAAAATTACGCAGTGTCACCCACTCTACTGGGCTCATCTCCACCTCTACCACTCCCATCAACCACAGCACCAGGTCCTCTTGCTGTCAACGCGGACTTTGCAGCCGCCGTCTTTGCAGGCTCAGGGCTACCTATTGATTTTACAATTACGCAGGGCACCTATCTCCACGGAATTGTTTAAAACGGTCCAAAGAACCTGTGGAGAGTAACTAGTGTTTCTGGTGGTAGGTTGAGTTTTAATGTTGGATGGTAGTTGTTATGAATGTCGTAGTTGTTACGTTCAGGATTTAGGATGTGATGGTGTCGTGCAGCTGATGCTGCTGCAGGTGTAAATGGTTCCTTGTGTTGCTTAAGGTGTCACTTTCGGTGTTGATGGTGGTTACTGTGTTGCTGATGGTGGGATTTGTGGGTGCTTGTTGATTGGGTGATGATGTTGGATGACTGGGTGGTTGTGATGGAGTTGGATGATGGTGGTGATGTTGGAAGGGGGGATGATAGTGATGGTGGTGGATGATGGCATGGATAGTGCTGGTGTTGGATGATAGGATGATTGCGATGGTGCCGACGTTGGATGAAGGGGTAGTGGTGCTGTTGCTGATTTTAGACGGTTTTGGGCTGTTGAAGATGATGTTGGCGATGGATGACTGTGAGGGGTTTGGGTCCAGCCACCGCTATGCAAATGACACGCACTAGAATCATTGTTGTACAATAAAGTCAACATTAAACTTAACGCAATGCTTGATGCACCATAAGTAGTGGGCTGTTGATTAGGCAATAGGCTGTTGACAGCAGCCACCCAGGATGGTACTACCATCCTGACAGGAGCGTTAAGGTGGTGCCCGGAACTATCCTACACCTTCCATTTTAGGATTGCTGGTCTTACTTTCAGACTCATCAAAATAGGACTACTGGGCTAGTGGCCATCCTTTCCTTACAAGCACCTTACACCTACTCAAACCTCACTTATTTTCTTTACATAAGTTCTCTTGCCATCTCCAGTCCGTACAATCGTTGTTAAATGCAATCATGATTGATTCCAACAGACCTATGGTCCCAAATCCTCAACACCATGGGATGCTGAGAATTTCAGGGTTCCTGCCTGACTCTATTGCTAATGAGAGGAAGAGCTCAGATAGTAGTAGTAGCGCCCCCTCCCACGACCTTTCCCTCTCTGATAGACCTGCCTCTTTTTCTGTTCACTATACCAGCATTCATAGGCTTTTTAGTAATCTTTCTTCAGTTGAACACCATATGTCTAGTAGCCCTTTTTTCATATTCAACAGTCATCTCTACTCACGATTCCAGTTCAAAGGTTATTCCTGTGCTTATTCCAACATCAGCACAGCTGTTACATGCCTAGAAGACTTTTGAGTCCCCAAACTTTGATGTTATGTGGCTCAAGGTCTGTCTCGCAGCTACCACACTTTTCCTTTGTTGCGCCCTCTGCTATACTAATTTTAAAAACTTTGTATCAATCTTCAACTGTCTAAATTCTTGCCATGACTGTGACATCCTTTCCCACAAAAGCCAAGATCCTCTATCAAGTTGAATTTCAACATTCACCATAGGGAATGGTTGAATTCCTTCCATATGGATGATGTGGGGATTGAAACCCCCACATTCTCCATTCTCAGGGATCTAAAGCAAATTATCCCCTGCCTCACCCATATTCTTCAACGTTTTGACCACTCTTAATATTCTAGATCTGTTTTTCACCTCTAATCCTTCAAGCTGTAATTGTACAATATCATCCCGAATTGGTTCATCTGACCACACTTTCTTAAATGTATCTATTTTGATGGCACCTCCCTCTTCAGCAGCCTTTTCTAAACAAAGATATCGGCTCCTCAACAAAACTGACTGTAATAATTTACGAAAATACTTTTCTGACTTTCTTTGGATAAATTACTATCTCTTCCATGGTGATGCTTCTGTTTCTGCCAAACACATTAGGAGAGGTTGTTATTGCAGGAATGGAAGCACTTATCCCCTCTTCCTCTAAGATGACCTCTTCTCCCAATCCGTAGTGTTATGTGCTCAACGGATACATCTAGACTTAAGGAATGGAATTAAACACCAGGAGTAATTTCCTTAGTTTACAGAAGATAAGTTCGCAATACAAGAAAATAAATACATATAAAGTAACACTGCCTTGGGCTCAAAACTCTACGTTACTTTACTGCCCAGGTAAGTTTTCAAACCACGGAGGTCTCTTCCTTTATTAAGATTCACAATATAAAACATACTACTCTAACACGGTAACAATTCTAAAGATACATGACAATACACAGAGACACTTAATGAACAATAAGAAATAAAGGTACAACCGTGATATCAGGACTCGGCTTTGGTGAGTGGTTATCTCAGGTCGTTAGCGGCTCGTGGGTTGACTGACTTGAGCGTGTGCGAAGGTCGCGTGCCGGGTCGGCTCTGGCCCTGAGGAGGGGGAACCTCTCTGGTCGGCTGCGGTTGAAGGAATCACCTCTTGGTCCTGTGCCTGGGTGTTATAAAGGGGGATGTGGTCTCTTCAGGACGACGGTTACCCCAGTTGTGATTGGAGGGAGTGACCTCCCCATGTCACTCCGGATTGGCTAAGTGCAGTCAGGACATACCCCTCATCTTGATTGGCACGCCCTCCTTATCTTGACTGTGAGATCCTTGGAACGGAAATAGAAAACACAGCTCCTGTCCATAGCTGAGAAGGGATTGATGGCTACCGGCAATTCTGGAAGTCAACTGTGAGGAGTCTGGAGAGTCAGGTGTCTCCAATGCTGGAACTAGCTTGACCGCAAGATGGCCAATGGGACCCACGCTGACACCTGCTGTGGAGGTCGGGTAACCACGCTTGGAGGACCAGAGTGTGGGAACCTTGGTTGGAGAGGAACTACACACACAAAAAAGAAAGATATACGAATGGTGGGAATATAGATTCATCTCGTTCGTAACAGTAGATCAACCGTTCCTGCTCAGAGGCCATTCATGCAAGGATCAGATATATCAGGCACTGAAAAGCTCTCTTTCCTGTGACTCCCATTTAGCATTTATCATTGCTCATGATCATTGCAGATATGATATGTGTGAGGTAGAGCATTCCTTTATTCATAGGAAGTGCAAAAACCTCTCCTCAACAGCCACTGATGGGTCTTTCTGGTCTCTAGCTAAGGGCATTGCTAACAACTTCTGTCGCTCTACCTTTCCTTCACTTTTCCATTCTGATGGTACTGTAGCTGTCTCTCCCATAGATAAAGTTACTCTCTTTGGTTACCATTTGTTGTCTAACTCTACTTTGGATGACTCTAACATTCATTCACCCCCTGATACTCCTCTTACTTATCCTATGCCCCCTCCCGTAATCACTTTTTAAACTGTCCTAAAAGCTCATCTCTTTCTAGATACAAGCAAGACTTATGGTCTTGATGGCATCCATCCCCTTGTACTGAAAGAGTGACCACATCTTTGCTTGCTTGCCTGTTTTGGTTCTAATAAAAATCCAGAATTTTCCCTTCTTCATAGAAGCATGCATTGGTACATCCCATTCCTAATAAGGTTGATTGTTCTAACCCCTTTAATTATCATCATCTTGCTTTGACATCTACCATTTTCAAAGTCTTTGAATCCTTTCTCATCTCCTATATCCTCAGACATTTTGAATCTCACAGTCTTCTCTCTGATCACTAGTATGGCTTCTGTAAGGCTAGATCCACTGGTGATATTCTTTCATATCTTTCTAATGTCTGGTCATCAACCCTGAAAGATTTTGTGGACTCCTATGTAGTTTCCTTTGAGATATCCAAAGCTTCTTAAAGGGTGTGGCATCAAGGTCTCATCTCTAAGCTCTCCTCTTATGAACTCACTCTCTCACTTTGCTTCCTGATATCTAGCTTCCTCTCTGGGCAATCTGTCTCCATGGTTTTTAATGAATAAGCCTCTGCCCCTTTCATCTTCAAGGTTCCATTAAGTTTCTGTCTTGTCTCATACATTATTTATTCTTCATATCAACAATTTCCTTTCTTCCACAAATAACCAGTGCACTCTTACACTGACGACTCAGCACTACATTCCTCCACATCCTTCAATTCTGCTCTTTCTTCCCTCTCTTGATCTTCATCTTGTCTTGATGCAACTTCCTCAGTAAACTCGGCCTTGGACAGGATATCTCAGTGGGGTAGATGAAATCTGGTCAAGTTTAATGCCTCCAAGACACAGTTTCTGCTCATCTTTCCATTGGAAATTCCTGATAGCTTCCTTCTCTCCTTCGACACCTCTATAATTCCACCTCTTGACTCAGTGAGCATACTTGGTATGACTCTAACATCTTGGAAATTCCACCTAAGTCTGTCGGTAAGAAACAGGAGTCCTGTTTAGATGTCAAAATTTCTTTTCTTCTAAACAGTTGTTCTAATTATTCAAAGGATTTATCCATCGTTGAATGGAGTACTGCTCTCACATCTGGTTTGTTTTAACTCTGCATCCT
The DNA here is from genome assembly GCA_038088735.1 of Panulirus argus. NCBI lineage: Eukaryota > Metazoa > Arthropoda > Malacostraca > Decapoda > Palinuridae > Panulirus > Panulirus argus. Next base: position 24,670 of record JAYMFT010213838.1, read on the forward strand.
TAGTTGCCAGAGTTGAGTCAAAAGCGGTCCATCTTATAAACTCTCCCCAAACTGACTTCAAAACGTGACCCGCTTGCCATATCCACAATGTTGGTTCACTTTCCCTCTGTAGTAGGTATTACTTTGAATTTTGCTCCCAAGAACTGGCTAGCTAGACTGCACAATGTGCTGCTTCACATGATTACTGTGTGGCCATTGGCAACTCACAGGTGGGCTATTTTGATATATTTCTTTCTGTGCACCTTGATGCTTTGGAACTCTCTACCCCTTCATGTCTTTCCCAGTAACATTGGATTGGCATATTTTAAAAGACAGGTTTTTCACCTTCCTCCAGAATTTGTAAATATTTTTCCTTTTCTCTTATTTTTCCCTTTTGTTTACCTCTGTATTTCAGTCAAGGCCTGGACTTGAAGTGGACTTTTGTCCATGACTGGGTGTAAGAATACTTCCCCCGTATTCCCTGCGTGTCGTAGAAGGCAACTAAAAGGGGCGGGAGCGGGGGACTGGAAACCCTCCCCTTCTTGTATTTTCAATTTCTAAAAAGGGAAACAGAAGGAGGAGCCAGGCAGGGAGTGCTTATCCTCCTCGAAGGCTCAGATTGGGGTGTCTGAATGTGTGTGGATGTAACCAAGATGAGAAGAAAGGAGAGATAGGT